>JAIUZE010018474.1:0-15584 GCA_022085475.1 Heliosperma pusillum
GAGATTAGTCACCCAAATCTCATTTTACTTAACTTTTGCCAATCATAGGGCAATGCGACCGTAAATCAATTTATTTATCTCCTTCAAACACTCAATACATCGGTTTTCGCTTATGACAATATTCCTCAAGTTGTTCATCCTATCCTAATTTCACCAAGTAATTATTCCCGTTAGGTCCAACATTTAAAACAACTATTTTCCCAAGTAACCTTTAAAAAAACCACTAAAATCCTTAACCACAACTACAACTATCCTTAAGCTTATTTCGATCCTCAAAAAGATATTGCAACTTCTAGCTTTCATAATCTAGATCCCTAGGAGAGTTTCATCCTAAGTGTATCCTCAAATCCTTACAATCATCTAAACATGGAACTAGCTTAATATGATGGTTAGGTATCATATTCGAAACTCTTATTTACCCCACAATAGACATATCATACGCATGGTCTTCAAACCAATACTAAACTTCTAAGTCCAAAAGACTAAATCACTAATGAGTTAAGAAGTCATAGCCAATTCCTTCGACCTTATCCCATCGAATATCATGAACTATTACTCACAAGTCATGACAAGCATCAAGCTTTACAATTATTAAACATACTTCACCACACCTTCCTCAAGGACACCAACTCTCACCACCCTATGGTGAAACTAGATCTATAACATTTTCCTCAAATCACAAGTTCATTCTAACAAAACTAATATTCCACAAGATTCAAAGTTCTACCGACTAAGCATAATATACCACAATCCGATGGTGATGACATCCATAAAAATGTTACAAGAGAGAGGTAAGGATACCAATGGTAAGATGGAGGAACTATTTAGAGTAATTTCCAAGAGGTAAATAGGTTGGAAGAGAATGAAGCACCTAGATGGAAGGAAGAAAGCATAATACTATAAGGACGAGAGAATTCATAGATTAAGAAGGAAGTCTCTTCAATTAGGCTTATAAATCTTCATATCTTCGGTAGAGGATACTCCTTCTAGGTAACACATATTCCACCCTAAGGCGTAATATTGCTCCTAGCAATCTGGCTATCCACCCAAGCATAGCCCCCTTAGCAATTGTCTTCTTTATGAGGAGGGACCTGGTTGGCAGTAACAACGATCTCTTCTACACGAGGTCCAACCGTCTTCATAAGAAACAAAACAAATTAAGTTACTCCTAACAATTAGCATAAACAAATAGACTACAACATAAATCCTAATCTACCCATCCTACCCTTCTATCTCACAATTTATTATTTTATTAAGGTCAAGTTATTTATACAAGGGTACACAAACGTGCGTCGGGAGCAAAAATGCTCTGATACCAACTGTGACACCCTCAAATTTGCGGAAAGAAAAAAAATAATTTAATACATAACAAAGGGTGTCATAAATAAAAAGGTTCATACAAAAAGGAAACTAATATTTTACATATGAATTATACAAGACAGGAGACATATCTCCCGTATAAATACGGAAATAAAAGAGTGTATAATAATATACGATCTAAGAACCGAATATAGGTCCAAGGTAAATACTTCGCTCGCTAGCTCGTCAATGTACCCAAAGTATGCATCACCACCTGTTCGACCGCATTAAATATAAACGAAAACGGAAGCACATTCAGTGGGGGGGGGAGTAACTCACGATTCCATCCCAATTCCGTATACGAAATGTCCAGTTTTATAAAACATGACTATAACATTAAAAAGCATTTGAATTAATGGACAATACAAAACTTGAAACATAATAATATGATATGTCTTTTCATGTTAATGAAAACAGATACTTACTAACAAATAAACCTAGCATGTGACAGCTATCATTGACCGAGAATAAACTATAACTCGAGGTGTAGGGAGCTGGTATGCTAGCCTCAGAGGTTCCTTCAGAAACTGGCCGTGATACACTCAAACCCTATCAAACACCAAAGTAATCATGTGAAATCATTACAATCGGTAATCCAACTCTATCAATCTTAGCCCTGCTTTCATCTCATCAACCTTCTAAAACTCATAGAATCATCAAACATGAAAGACCAATACTTCTACAAACAGGCATAAGTTCTTAGGACAGTCAATAGAAGACTTCTGTAACTCGAGTCTATACAACGAGGTAGGATATACTTAAATATTTAGGCTCAGCGGTCACTCCGGTAACATGGCCCAAATACCAAGCACACATCTAGGCTCAGCGGTTCCACTAATAACATGGCCCAGATCCAAAGCACATATCTTAGCTCAGAGGTTCCTCTCAGAAACATGTCCAAGATACGACTCAACCCTAAACCTAGACTGCGCAGACCCAGAGAAATGCGAAGATCCATCGCATCCAAGACCCATGATACAATCACATGAGTACACCCTAAGAAGATCCATCAAAGGGGTTGGCTAGTACTTAAACTGTCTCCATTTCCCAAAGTGGAAACAATGGCAGCCATACCCCGACTTGGATATAAACCCACCAAGCCGGGACACAGAAGCTATCAAGCGGCAAACTCCATATGCTCGTTAAAGATAGTACGGGCCTATCAATGTCATGGTCCAAGATCCTCATTTAGAATTAGAATGGTCAAGACGCCATATACTCATAATTCTCTATGGGTACTTAGTCAACACGACACCAACCATATAATCAAACAGTCACGGGAAAAACATCCTATCATGTGACTAATTGCATATAAATCATATTCAAATATCATATCGCCTCATATCTACTAAGGCTCAGTCTTCATTTCATTAAAATAAAACCTTACCTGAAGCAAATCCCCCGACCCGAGTCCCGCGACGGGTCATCAGTCAAACGGGCTACTAGATCTTAGTTTGACCAAACGCCGTTTGGCAAACCGGCTAAACAAGAGTCTTAGCCATCGAGGCTTGAAACACTCAGAATATCACATTCATTCATTTTAACTTACTTAATTCTATTTCTAAACATGTGAATTTATATATTACTTTCTTACCCAAACCCGCTTGACTTACATGATATCAAATTAAACTAAAATCTCGTATTATGATTTCTAACATGTGATAAATAATAATATAATGAAAAGCTTTTAATTAAATAATTTACTTACTAAAATTTCCCACTTGCTAAAAATTACAAAACACGATAAAATAACATTTAACTCAAAAACCGTCACAAGTCCCAAAGTGGGACCCACGGGCTGATTTTGGGCCGTGACATTTCATGGACCTGAACTGGGCCCACGGGCCTGGTTGGGCCTGATTTGGGTCGACACTTTCTAAACCGTTTCTGTATATTTCCCGCATGCTTTAACATATTTAAAACCCGTCAAAACAACAACATAACAATCAAACATCGACACAACCCAAAGACCAAAACCCGGACCCACCATGGCCCACCCAGACCGGTCTGGACCGGGCCTGAACCGGCCTGAACCGGCCTGTTTTGGGTCCGGTTTGGGCTGATTTTTCCAGCCCTTTCTCACGGTTCAAACACCAACAAATTCCAAATTAATTCTAACATGTTTTAATTAACAACATCCATTTTAAACATCCAATTCATCCATCATGCATACAAAAATCATGATTATGAACCATCATCAAATATGTCAAGAACACTAAACAAAAACCAAAGAAACTAAAGCTATGTAACATTAAATCGTCGAGTAACTCGGAATCGTTACCTTAGCTAGAAAAATCAATTAGCACCAAAATAAGAAGTATAAACTAAGAAACCCGTCTTCTAATCTTCCCCTAATATTACGAGTCACCAAACTCGTCTTCAAAATCTTCCCCTATAAGAAATGACAAGAAAAACATTATAGAAGTAAAAATAGATTTCCATAATTAAATGTTGAAAACGATTTTGTCGGATTTGAAATTAAACCGTACTTGAAGATGGAGAGCGAAGAGGAGATTCTAAAAATATAAGTTAGGACGGATTTAATTAAGAAATGAAGGTTTTATGATGATTTTGCTCAAGAACGACGAAGAACAAATGAAGAACGACGAAGAACGAATGAAGAACGATGAAGAACGATTAATTAGATCTTAATTTGATTGATTGTTAAAATGAAAAGTTGTTGGTGAGTAATGAAAAGAAAGAAAATATGAAGGCTTAAGAGGGGAAAAAGAGACGTGTGAAATGGAGAGGAATCGGGTCTGTTTTTACGCGATTTGCGGAGTTTAAGTTGACAGACCGATAAAGTTACAAATATCTTAGATATTTTTATTAGTTTAATCATATTAATTAAAAGATCTAATATGAGTGGAAAAAAAGTGACATGGGGCGTATGACTCATGTCAAAGTCGGGTTTCGGGACTTAAGTTGACCCGGGAATAGTTAAATGACGTTTGGGTTAAAACCGTAAAAGTCATTCTTTAAATTCCGAATAAATTCAAAATAATTATATTAAATTATGATAAATCTTAATAAATCAAAATAAAAATAAATCAAAAATATATTTTTTTTAAATAAAATTTCGGTCTTCAAACTTATAAGGCGAGTCGGGAAAAGTCAACGAAAGTCAAAGTCGACTTAAAAAGTCGAGAAAAGTCAAAAATGACTTAAAAGTCAAGAAAAGTTTATGACGACTTAAAAGTCAAGAAAAGGTCAATGACGACTTTAAAAAGTCAAGGAAAGTCAAAGACGACTTAAAAGTCAAGAAAAGTCAAAGATGACTAAAAACAGTCTTTTCATGAAATCTCTCAGTAAATTCCAAATACGAACGCGGAATTTCAAAATAAGACTCGGAACAAAAATTCTTATTTTAAAAACTTAAGTTCTACTGAAAAGTGTTAGTAAATATTTTTACTAGAAAAATTGGGTACTTTTCGGGTTGTTACAATTCTTTTATAGGAACAAGCTTAGTGACTTGTCAGAGAGTGTGGCGAGAAGAAGCTCCGTGACATTTGTGGAGCTTTATGATGATGCCATATGGGCCGCGAGTTCCTTGAAGGCTATCGAGGATGAAGCCAAATCTAAGACTCTTTCGTTTGCTCCTTGTACTACCTAGCATAACAAGAGGCCCTTTTCCCTCATCGTCTACCTCTTATACTAACATGAGGAGGTTCATTCCTAGAGGCCAATCTCCCACTAAAGCCAATGCTCAAGCTAATGTTCAAGCCAAGGATAGCATTTGTGATGGTTCCAAGAAACCCGTTCACCCCGGAGTTGGATGCTACAATAGGCCTTTGATTTGCTTCCTTTTTAATACGCTCGGTCATCACTACAATGATTACTCGGATAGGAAGCTCCCTAGTACCGCTCCTAATGTTAAGCCTAAGGGTTCTATCTATGTCTTGAGCCGAGCCAAGGCTGTCGCTTATCCCGAGATCATCACCGGTATATTTTCCATTCTTAACCAACCTTGCTTTATCTTATTTTATACTGGCGCATCCATGTCCTTGTTGTATCTACTTTTGTAAAACAATCATGACCTTGAGTCTACTCTAAGTGAGGATACACTTATATCTTTTTCATCCGGAGAAATTATCTCACGTTCTTCTATATTCCGATGTCCCTATTTCTATCGCGAGGACAATCTTTATCGCTAACCTTCTTAGATTTCCTCCTGGAGAGTTTGATGTAATTTTAGGTATGGATTGGTTAGCTAGATATCATGCTAAATGTGATTGTAGAGATCAAAAGATCTATCGTAACAATTCTTTAGGTGGATGTGTAACCTATAAGGGAACTCATTCCCGAATGGGTGTGAAATTGATTTCTGCCTTGAAGTTAGTAGGTATGACGAGAAAGGGTTATCAAGCTTACTTGTGTGTGGTGAATTTTACCGCTACTTCATTGCCTAAGCTTGAAGAAGTGCCCTTTGTTTGCGAATTTGCCGATGTCTTTCCCAAAGAATTGCCCGGAATTCCTCAAGAGCGTGATGTTGCGTTCTCTATCGACCTTGTTATCGGAGCCGGTCCTATTGCAAAATCTCCCTACCGTATGGCTCCAACCGAGTTGAATTAGTTGAGAAATCAGCTTGATGAGATGATTGAGAAGGGTTTTATCCGTCCGAGTGCCTCGCCTTGGAGTGTTCCCGTGCTAAGATGGTTCTATGACACTTTGCATTGATTGCTGAGAGCTTAACTGAGATACAATCAAAAACAAGTATCCTTTGCCAAGAATTGAAGACTTGTTTGATTAACTTAAAGGTACTTCTACATTTTCCAAGATTGATTTGAGATCCAGTAATCACCGAATTCCCGTTCGTGAGTCTGATACTCCCAAAACCACTTTTAGTACAAGATATGGTCACTTTGAGTTCAAGATGATGCCATTTGGTTTGACGAATGTTCTCGCTATCTTCATGGATCAAATGAACCGTACCTTTAGTGAGTTTCTTGATAAGTGCGTTCTGGTGTTTATTGATGACATTCTAATCTTTTCTAAGTCCGAGGAAGAGCATGTCGGTCATCGTGTGGGAAATATCGGTATATTTCAACATGAAATTTAAGGATTATAACGAAATTATAATATATGAAATACGAGTCATAAACGAAAAGCATAAAGATTAGAATCAACTTTTGGTCCTAGCAATATGGCCTAAGAACAAATATCGAGATCGATATTCTCCTAATCGTTGCACCCAAGATGCTCTGAGATATGCCTTTTCTTGTGCTAGAAAGAATACAAAAGTTACTGATGATTTTTGTGTCAAGTTATGAATGATGAATCATGTAGAGAAGAAGAGTTTATATAAGACTCTTTTTTCTCTATTGTAGCCGTGTAAGTATTAGTAGGGTAGAGGGAGGAGTCTTCCCTCTTCTTCTTCTACTTATATTAGGAAGTGGAGTCCAGATAAGAGGCTTCCCTCTTTTATTTATTTAATGTATAGTATGTGTATGTATTATTATAATATATACGTCAATTATAAACATCGTATATTTATAATTTGCTAATTAAATATAACAGTTTATATTTAATTACGAATTAACATTTAATTCGTTTAAGCTTACATTATTTAGTCGTATTAAGTAATTACATTATATACATTAATTAGATATAACAGTTTATATTTAATTACGAATTAACATTTAATTCGTCTCAGCTAGCATTATTTAATCGTATTAAATAATCGTATCTTCATTACTTTGACTAACCTTTTAGTCATATAAGGCATCACATCCTTTAGGTGTGACTTTTAGGGACCAGTTGATCACCGTCATTAAAATGACAATAACGTCAAACTTCTAGCAAGCCAACTGTTGTCGATAAACGTTAATCAACTGATAAGAATACTAAGTATACCCTGTGAACCTGTAAGAGATTTATACATGTTATCACACTCATTGTGGAGGACACTAGCTCCAACAATCTCCCACTTGTCCTTACAAGTGTATGTGCGATAACCGATTCTCATATCCAAAATTTCTCCCACTTAATGTAAAACAATTTGCATAGTCCGTATTCACAAAGTTCGTATTTTACAAGTGATCTATATCAAGAGTGGTTTTCCCGACTAGAGAGTAACTTAACTGATAAACGAATCATTATTCGAGCATGGCCATGCATTTCAGTTACAACTCCTCGAGTGGCCCTGAGAAATAACAAAACGTGATAAAGGTTGGATATTTTATACAACTCGAATCCTGCAGATACAAGCACAGTATGAAGTGACCCAGTAAAAATCTGCTTAAGCTCCTGTTACGGTCGACCATGAGAAAGAAACCAAAGTCACCCAAAAACTGGCTTAATCTCAAGAGACAGTCGATAGTCAAAAGAATCGATTCTAGGAACACTATGGACGTCCAATCCACGACCTGGCACCAAATGTTCTTACACATTTAGGACTCCATAACGTTGTCACGATGTCCTACGAGGTATCTTTATAACTCGTATATGTGATCGATCAGTCAACCGTTTGACTTATGGCTCGTTGAACCCACCATCAATCAACTTCACAATATAATTGCAAGAGTTATCAGCTCATGTGGCGATTACGGACCAAAACAAATATAATGTAATTCAGTTCACTTTGTGGCGTTCAATGTTGTCGTACAATCCACATGAAAAACAAAATATGAAACAATACGATGATGTTATAAATAGTATATGAAAAAGAGACATTTATCTAATCCATATAAACAGCTACTACAACTCAGGAACACGTTTAATTCCCATGGAAATAATGTGCCCTTCATGCTTATCATATTTTAACGGTTTAGTGAGAGGGTCCGCGATGTTGTCATCCGTAGCAATCTTGTCCATCACTATCTCCTTTTGCTCCACGTAATCTCGGATCATGTGAGCCTTCCGAAGTACATGTCTAGACTTTTTGCTAGACTTAGGCTCCTTAGCTTGGAAAATGGCACCTCTATTATCACAATAGATGGTAATTGGGTCATTTGAACTAGGAACTACGGTTAGTCCTTGTAAAAACTGACGCATCCATATAGCTTCCTTTGCAGCTTCCGAAGCGGCATAGTACTCAGACTCAGTTTTAGAATCTGCTATAACACTTTGTTTGGAACTTTTCCAACTGACCGCAGCGCCATTAAGAGTAAAGACGAATCCAAACTGAGATTTCGAGTCATCTCGATCCGTTTGGAAGCTAGCATCCGCGTAACCGATTGCGCATAGGTTAGTATCTCCTCCATAAGTCAATACCCAATCTTTAGTCCTTCGCAAGTACTTAAGGATATTTTTAACAACCATCCAGTGTGTTTCACCTGGATTGCCTTGGTACCGACTCGTCATACTCAATGCATATGTCACGTCTGGACGTGTGCATATCATGGCATACATGATCGATCCTATGGCTGATGCATAAGGAACACGACTCATGCGCTCGACCTCTTCCGATGTCTTGGGTGCCTGAGCTTTACTCAAATGCATCCCACGAATCATTGGAAGGTACCCATTCTTGGAGTTGGTCATGCTGAACCTTTCAAGAATCGTATCTATATAAGACTCCTGACTAAGTGATAACATTCGTCGTGATCTATCTCTATAGATACGGATCCCTAATATGCGTTGTGCGTCACCCAGATCTTTCATCTGGAAATGGTTCTTTAACCATACTTTTACCGAAGATAAGAGAGGAATGTCATTCCCAATCAAGAGTATTTCATCGACATACAATATCAAGAAGACAATCTTACTCCCACTCGACTTGATATATAAGCATGGTTCCTCGACCGATCGAGTGAAACCATTCTCTTTTATCACCTGGTCAAAACGATGATTCCAACTCCGAGATGCTTGCTTAAGTCCATAAATGGAACGCTTAAGCCTACAAACTTTCTTAGGATTTTTAGGATCAATGAAACCTTCGGGTTGTACCATGTACAATTCCTCTTCCAAATAACCGTTTAAGAAGGCAGTTTTCACATTCATCTGCCAAATTTCATAGTCATTAAAAGCGGCAATCGCAAAGATTATTCGAATGGAACACAGCATAACTACGGGTGCAAAAATTTCATCATAATGCAATCCTTGCACTTGAGTGAAACCTTTTGGCACTAGTCGTGCCTTATAGGTATCTGGTTGTCCTTCTACAGAATGCTTTATCTAATAAAGCCATTTGCACTGAAGAGGTCGTACCTTATCAGGCAAATCAACAAGATCCCATACGTCATTCTCATACCTGGAGTCCGACTCGGATTGCATGGCTTCAAGCCATAGCTTAGAGTCGGAACAGGTCATGGCACCCTTATAGGTAGTGGTTTCGTTACTCTCTAGGAGCAAAATGTCATCTCTATCATTCTCCTCGACCATACCAATGTATCTGTCTGGAGGAATGGAGACTCTACCCGACCTCCTAGGTTCCTGAGGAATATTAACCGTAGCAGAAGTTGAAGGAACATCGTCCTCCATCGGTTGCTCGGTTTTGGTTCTTGAATCTCCAACAGATCAAAGGTTCTATTACTTGACTTGTTCTCGAGAAACGCTTTCTCTAAGAACTTCGCACTAGCCGCAACAAAAACTCGATGTTCGGTAGGCGAATAGAAGTAATGACCAAACATTCCTTTTGGATAACCAATAAAGTATGTCTTGACCGATCGAGGGCCGAGCTTATCCTCGTGTCTCCACTTGACATAAGCCTCGCAGCCCGAAACCCGAATAAAGGACAAGTTAGGGACTGTTCCCTTCCATATCTCATATGAAGTCTTGTCTACAGCTTTAGACGGACTTCGGTTAAGTATAAGAGCAGCTGACAAAAGAGCAAAACCCCATAGTGAATCAGGTACTACCGTGTGACTCATCATAGATCGAACCATATCAAGTAATGTTCGATTTCTCCGTTCGGACACACAATTTAATTGAGGTTTTCCAGGTGGAGTTAACTGTAATACTATGCCACAGTCTTTAAGGTGTTGATCAAACTCATTTAAAAGATATTCGCCACCACGATCTGATCGAAGGGCTTTAATGTTTCTTTCCAGTTGGTTCTCAACCTTATTCTGGAATTCCTTGAACTTTTCAAAGGACTCACTTTTATGCTTCATTAAGTAGACATATCCGTATCTACTCAAATCATCCGTGAAAGTGATAAAATATCTATAGCCGTCTCTTGCGTTGATCGACATAGGTCCACATACATCAGTATGTATGAGTCCTAATAGGTCATTAGCACGCATTCCAACACATTTGAAGGAAATTCGAGTCATTTTGCCGATAAGAGATGATTCACACGTGCCAAATGATTCATAATCAAATGGGGAGATAGTCCCATACGACAGTGCCATAGATAAGTTTGTTCTTTGTTACCAACCTTTACTTTCTTATTATTCATTTGTAATATGTCTCTTGTTTGATCTAAGATATAAATGTCATTCATGGAAACTGCTTTGCCATAAAACATTTCATATAAAGAGAAATGACACCTATTGTCTTTTATTGAAAATGAAGAACCGTCTTTATCAAGCACGGAGACAGAAATAATGTTCTTAGATAAACTGGGTACATAGTAACAATTATATAAATATAACTCAAATCCACTCGGGAGTTGGATTACGTATGTTCCCATTGAGACTGCAGCAACTTTTGCTCCATTCCCGACTCGCAGGTCCACATCACCCTTTGCGAGAGGTGTGATGTTTTTTAGGCCCTGCAAATGATTACACAGATGAGAACCACAACCAGTATCAAGTATCCAAGTTCCGAAACTTGCATGGTTAATCTCAATCATATGAATATAAGCTGACATACCAACAGGAGTGACGCGGCCTGCTTTTATGTCCTCACGGTACACGGGACAGTTCCTCCTCTAATGCCCAGTCTTGTGGCAATGGGGGCACTCAATGTCACTGTCCTTTCTCTTTGCCTTGCCTTGTGAGCTACTAGTCTCACCACGCGCACTCTTACCCTTTCCTGACTTCTTAAACTTTGGCTTCCCTACAGTTAGGTCGCCGTGAGCTTCGCCCTTACCTTTGTTTTTGTTGGAAATCATGAGATCATCTTGCTTCATGCTCCCACTCAATTTCGGATCCTTCTCGGTCTGTACGAGAAGTGAGTGTAGCTCATGAAGACTTTTCTTCATGTCATTCATGTAGTAATTTGCCCTGAAAAGGGAAAAACCATCATGAAGTGAATGAAGCACACGGTCAAGGACTATGCTCTCACTGATTTTGCAATCAAATGCCCCTAGTTTCTCGATATTCTCAATCATATCAAGAATGTGTGGGCTAACCGGTTGGCCCTTCTGGAGTTTCGCCTCAAAGAAGCGACAGGTATGCTCATAAGTAACGATTATCGGTGCTTTTGAGAATTCGTTAGTGAGCGTGGTGAAAATCTTATTTGCACCTTGGGCAATGAAGCGTCTTTGCAAATTGGATTCCATTGCAAAGATAAGTACGTTCTTTGTCGCACCCGCTTCCATAACGAAGTCATTATAAGCAAATGACTCGTTAGCTCTTGCATTGGGGCCTGGGTTTGGCGGTATTGACTCAGTCAAGTACTTGAGCTTGCCGTCAGCAATGGCTGCATTCCGTAATGCCGCCTCCCAGTCCGCAAAGTTGGACCCATCATTCTTCAGTCGCGTGGACTGATTCATGTGGTCCATGAAAGTTTTAAGCCAGGACTCGCGTGCGAGTGTGGCACTTGGCATAGGGACATCATTATGGCCAGCCATTTGTTATAGCAGTATTATCAATATAAGACGAATTCTACACTGCGAAAAAGAAGGAAAAACATAATAAGCATACTCATCGATATGAATCAAGTCTAGTGCAAAAACTCGTTTAATGCGAAGACTCAAGCATTTATACAATTGACCTCCCTCAAGAATTATATAAATGATCCCAAGACTCAATTATCTGTAAATTGATAAGTCAACCTCTTGGCTAATTCTACCTTTAGAATTCTTGGTCGATAAAATTTTATCTTTAGTCCATCATAATCACGAGAAACTCTTCGAATTATAATGTTGAGGTAAAATAAGTCAACACATACTACTTACCCAACGTAGAAGGGGTCATATGGAGAGTAAGGTCCTATATGCCTACCGACGAAGAAGGGATTCATAGTAGTTTGGCCTATAAAGACTAGTCTCAATTTTAGGTTTTAGAGGAAGATCCCATCAACTTTATTTTAATTCATTTAAGTGAACGAATATCTAGCATGCGAGAATGAATAAACTAAGATGATGGCTTAAAATTCGTGTGACATCTTTATGTCCATGATAACTAACATCCAAACTATATGAGTCAATTTTCATGCATTTTAGTAGTAGGTGGTTTGGTTTAGGCGGAATATGATGCACTAACTATCATGTGAAGAAATGCAACAAGAACGAAAAATACGTAAAATTACAAAGTCCTAGTGTGGCCTGTCTACCAAAATGAACAAAAATACAACTTTGGAATCCATCCAAATTGGACCCGAAAAGCTTGTCTTGATGTTCCATCTTGGTCCATGTAGCGGGAGTGAGCAATCCGATCTCCTTCTTTAGTCTTCTCAAATTACATTTAATAAATTACAAAACATAAACCTATTTACATTCTAATTTAAAAAACATCAATTTAAAGAAAACAAAAGGAGATTCGAGATCTCAAAATTACATCAAGATCATGTTTCCGTCATTACGAAAACATAATCAACTAAGGCCACACTAGGTATTACAAATTACAACCAATTGCAAAAATACGTAAATAAACCATTCATCAATTCATTCAACAAAATAAAATGTATCAACAATAAATTAATCATTCAAGACATAATTCCTTAATTATGTAGAGTAATTTATCCAAACGACGTGTTTAAAATTATCAAAATTATGTGGCAATTCCTTAATTACTCACAATAATTCCAATCAAACATAATCCAATTTTAATTCATATTATTGTATAATATGAATTAATCCAACATTATTTTAAACCATTTTAAAATAATTGGGTATCCATCAATTGTGAACTTTTTCACAACAACAATCATACATTATCAATTTAATGCATGAAACAAAAAATTCGGCCAAAAACAAAAAAAAGAAAAATCCGAATTTTTTTTTTAGAAACAGCAGCTACGGGCTGTTTTATTTTTTATTTTTATTTAATTTGATGTTTCTAATATTACAAGATCGGTACAATTATCAACATTCAATCATTATTAAACATTGATTCAAACTAGATGATTCAATTTAACAAATTAAAATGAATATCTAAATCATGATTAAATCGATTATCTTAATATTTGACTAATCATAATTGATTTGAACATCATTAAAATTAATGAATCATGATGCAAAATAACAATTTAACATCATGTATACCGAATATATATATCCAAACAAATGTTCATCAACATTCAAAACAATTTCTATTTACATTTTAATTTAATCCTTATTAAATTAAAACATCTACAAATTTATCATATTGTCATCTTAACAATTTAAAACAACAATATTAATAAATCAAAATGAAAAACATGAATCAAAAAAAAAAAAAACAGCCGAAATAAAAAAATCAGCCAAAAAACATTCTGCCGAAATTTAAGGATTATTATGAAATTATAATATATGAAATACGAGTCATAAACGAAAAGCATAAAGATTAGAATCAACCTTTGGTCCTAGCAATATGGCCTAAGAACAAATATCGAGATCGATATTCTCCTAATCGTTGCACCCAATATGCTCTGAGATACACCTTTTCTTGTGCTAGAAAGAATACAAAAATTACTAATGATTTTTGTGTCAAGTTATGAATGATGAATCATGTAGAGTAGAAGTGTTTATATAAGACTCTTCTTTCTCTATTGTAGCCGTGTAAGTAGTAGTAGGGTAGAGGGAAGAGTCTTCCCTCTTCTTCTTCTACTTATATTAGGAAGTGGAGTCCAGATAGGAGTCTTCTCTCTTTTATTTATTTAATGTATAATATGTGTATGTAGTATTATAATATATACGTCAATTATAAACATCGTATATTCATAATTTGCTAATTAAATATAACAGTTTATATTTAATCACGAATTAACATTTAATTCGTTTAAGCTTACATTATTTAATCGTATTAAATAATTACATTATATACATTAATTAGATATAACAGTTTATATTCAATTACGAATTAACATTTAATTCGTCTCAGCTAGCATTATTTAATCGTATTAAATAATCGTATCATCATTACTTTGACTAACCTTTTAGTCATATAAGGCATCACATCCTTTAGGTGTGACTTTTAGGGACCAGTTGATCACCGCCATTAAAATGACAATAACGTCAAACTTCTAGCAAGCCAACTGTTATCGATAAACGTTAATCAACTGATAAGAAAACTAAGTATACCTTGTGAACCTGTAAGAGATTTATACATGTTATCACACTCACTGTGGAGGACACTTGCTCCAACACATCGTACCATTTTGGACATTCTTCGATGACAAAAGTGGTTTGCTAAGTTTTCTAAGTGTGAATTTTGGTTGGCTAAGGTGTATATTCTTGGGCATGTCATTTCTAAAGAAGGTGTTATGGTGGCTCCTTCAAATAGTGAAGTCGTAGTTGAGTGGAAGAGTCCTGCTGATGTTGATAAGATTCAAAGTTTCTTCGGTTTAGCAGGTTATTACCGTCGCTTTATTCAAGACTTTTCCAAGCTTGCTAGACCGATGACTCACCTTTTAAAGAAAGTGACCAAGTTTGTGTAGAGTGACGCTTGTGAAGCCGCTTTCCAAGAGTTGAAGAAATGGTTGACTACCACTCCCGTGTTGACCTTA
The DNA here is from genome assembly GCA_022085475.1 of Heliosperma pusillum. Taxonomy (NCBI): domain Eukaryota; kingdom Viridiplantae; phylum Streptophyta; class Magnoliopsida; order Caryophyllales; family Caryophyllaceae; genus Heliosperma; species Heliosperma pusillum. Next base: position 15,115 of record JAIUZE010018474.1, read on the forward strand.
CCCAAATATGGAGTTGACTTTGATGTATTTTGTGATGATTCTAAGTTGGGCTTAGATTGTGTTCTTATATATGGAAAAACGGAAGGTTGTTCATGCTTTAAGGTTTTGAGGCATTACCTCATTTGTGTTCATTGCTGTATCTACAGCGATCACAAGAGTTTGAGGTATATATTCAATCAAAAGGAGTTGAATATGAGGCAAAGACGATGGTTATAGTTGGTGAATGATTACGATATTGGTTGTTCTATCATGAAGAGAAAGCTCATGTGGTTGTCGATGCTCTTAGTCTGAAGACAACTCACTCCTTGAGTTTCATTCGCGTGTTGCCCGATGATCTTTGTGCCGAGTTTCGTAGGTTGAATATAGAGTTTGTGGAGAATGGGTGTGAATACCTAGGTGTTATGGTTGTCGATCCCGTCCTTCATCGTGAAATCCGAGAGAATCAAGTTGGTGATGCTACTTAGAAGTGT
>JAIUZE010018475.1:0-24310 GCA_022085475.1 Heliosperma pusillum
TAGTAAGGTTTCGTTGTAAGTTGAACCATATTACTTGAGGATTATGATGTGAGCTATGATGGAAATACCTTGGGACGTTAATGATGATGTTTGACTTGAGGTTGTACTTTGGTAATAATGAACTCGTGGGCTATATGATGTTGATAATGACGTTTTGTTCGGTGTTCTACCTTGTGGCCGTAGGAGTTGAAAAGAGATTAGTATGGAGAATTTCTTATTGGTTCTTCGGTTTTTGAAACCTTTGGGAATGTGTCAAATTATGGAGTTGAGAGAATGTTATTATGCTTGAGTTGCAATTCCGCATTTGGGAATCCGTGTGATATGAAAGTATGGATGAATTGGGTTGTAATCGATTTGTTAAATCTAGGTGTACCTTACTTTGATGATTTGTGGTACGATGGTCCCTTGTCAGAGACCTTTGTAATCGGGATGACTTGCTTTGCTATCACCCTAGGTTTGAAACGAGAGATTTTGTGGATTAAACCTTAAACCTTTACTCGTGCCATTGTCCCTTTTCATTTCCATTCTTGAATGTTTTTGTCAAGATTGATCTTTAAGAAATCGCATGCTCGTACCTTCTTTCTTACTCAGATATCTTCATAACTCTACTATCTGCTTTGTCCCTTCCTTGACCTCGTTATTTTTTAGCGCTGCTCTCTTGTAATCTCGTGCCTTATTTATTCTCGTGTTCTCCTTGAGATTCCGTATCGTTTTCTATCTCGTTGCTCCTTCATCTTTTCTCTAGTGGATTGGGTATTCCATTTGTAAAGCTCAAAGAATAAGTGTAATGTATTTTGGAATTCTTAAGTTAGAATATGTGTATTTGGATTTAGCAAATTTCATGTTGTATTTGATCATGAGAAATAGGGCTTAAGCTCTAGGATGAATCCTAATAGTGATAATGTATCCTCTCTTAGTGGTTTTAGATTTGGAGCTTTGTATTGTAGTGCTATTTTGAGAATTGAGTTGATCATGATAATAGTTCGTTGTTGTTGGGTATTATAACGGTTGCTTGGTATGTCATTTGGGATTTAGATGTCTCTAATTGTTGGATTCTAAAAGAGACTTTGCTTTAGGGTAATTGAGTTGGTACCCAAAGTTTGAGGAGTTTTGTCATAAATGAAAATCGGTTCATTTTGAGTTTTAGATGATCTAAATGATTTGAATGGTTGTCTGATTGCCAAGTGATTGGTCATTTGTAGTTTGGAATTAGTAATTCTCTTTTATTCTTAAGGAATCATAGTTTGAGATTGAGAAATGTTAGTTGCAAGCTTTTGATAGTGTTTGCTCAATTGTTATGGATTATAGAGATAGAATGGTGAACCCATTGATATTGAGGATTAGTAACCACCATAGTTTGCTAATGTGACTATTTATATTTGAGGCTTCGAGCGTACGAATGATCGAATTAAAGATGTTATGGCGTAGTAAAGAATCATAATAACCGATAATGAATTGTGGATTTTCCCTTGTCGTGAGACTTTGGATGGGACTAGTTGAATCTTAGATAATTATGTTTGGTTGCGTGGATTGTGTTTTGATTTTCGAGGATGAGAAAGTTCATTTTAAATTTAGGATAATGAGTTTGAAGTAAATTGGATTAAAGGATTTCATGGTAAGTCCTTTACTTTGTGGTTGTTAGCGATCATGTTTCCATAGATAAATATTTTGTTGGTAGTTTCTAGTAAGAGTTTTGATGAAACTAAGAAGAGTAGAATGCATAATAAATCTTTCATGTGAATTGTTAGTTGTGAAGTCTACCGTGCCGATGGACCTTAGTAGATTCTGATTGGATTCGAATAATTGGGATTTGTTACTCGAAGTTTCGTGATTATGGAATATTTTTGTAGGATTTCTGATGATTGAAAATGATGAGTTTCAAATTGTGTAAATTGTATTCTCTTGAGGATTTGGTTTATTAGTAGAGTAAGTGATGTCGAATTCTTGTAGATCTTCCTGCTGACTTTATCTTGATCTTCCTATCCCAAAGAGTTCGATTTGTTTCGTTTTTGCGTGTTTTGTATATATTTTGTTACCCTGAATTGTGTGTGAATTGTACGAGTCGCTCTATGTACGTGTAATGTGTTCGTATTTTGATTTTATCTTTGAGAAAACCTTCAAATTTCCATATTGTATTTCGAATTTAACTTTTCAAAGAAGTCTAAAGATGGATTGTGTACCCTCTTTTTGGAGAAAATGGATTTCTTTTGCTTTTATATTTGGATTTTGCGTTTGGTTGGATGTTTGCACTTGTTATTGACGACGTCTTATAACTAGTCCTGCACTTACTAACGTTGTTTTGAATTTCGATTTCACTCTTTCAACATTGATTTGATTTTTGATAGCTAGAGTTCTCGTTCGCGACGGGCACTCTTGTGATTCGTAAATAAAGTTTCGCACTTATATAAATTTCCTTAAACCCTTTTCGAGATGAACCTCGTTTCATAAATGTTTCCCTTATAAAAGTTTTCGTACTAATTTTGAAAAGTGATTCTTGTCCTTGATACTTTTGTTTTCTACTCTCAAGTTTTGAGGACGAAACTTTTTAAAAGGTGGGGTGATTGTAACACCCGCAAATGTACCCTATTTTTATAAGTAAAATATTTTACGGATACTTTTCAGCGTATTTTAGTTTTATTTTAGAATTTAATGTTCCGAGTCGAATTTAGAATTTCCGAGTTCGTATTTGGAATTTCCGCGAGTTTTCAAGTAAAACCCGTCTTGAGCCGTCTTTGACTTTTTCTTTACTTTTGAGCCGTCTTTGACTTTTGTTGACTTTTTCCACTCACTCTCTTCATATACCCCCTTTAACCTAATTTTTCCTCACAATTCATTTCTTTCTTCTTCTCTAAGAAACACCATAAAACATTGCCCCCATTTTTTATCCATCTTCGAATCATCGCTACGCCTTCATTTCTCGCTCGAATTCACGTAAGTTCGTCTCATTCTTCCCCTCTTAGCTTCCTCTATCCGTATTGGTAATAAAATTACCGTATTTCTCGCTTTTTAAATTATCCGTCTTTCTCAAGGTGAATGATATTCATCTTTTATTATCTAATTGTATGTAGGTGGAGACTATGAAGGTTTAGAAACCGTTTAAAGACGCGAAAAGGTAACGATGAAGGGTTACTCGATATCATTTACGTGTTTTAATGTGTTTTCCATGTTAGAAATCGTATTTTAGAATATGATTAGTAATTTTAGGAATTGTGTTGTTGATGATGGTTGTTGTTAGTTGATAATTGATATGAGAATTGATGAATTGTGATGATAGACGATATTTGTGTTATGCCTTAGTGAAATTTTGGAGATTTGTGTGACTCGTACCTGTCCGAATAGGACGCAAGCTGCGTCGTGGTGACGCAGGCTGCGTCACTCGCTGCAAACAGAAATTTTCCTACACTGACCCATTTTCATAAAATGAACATATCTCTTTCGTTACTTGCTTGTTTTGGGCGTGTGACATCCCGTTGGAACCGTAAAAGGATAAGCTATCACCTCCATTTAGAATTTCTGCATTTTCATGTCTAGAACTCTAGTTATAACTGTTTGAAGTGGACCCTTGTTTTCTTTGGTTTCCAAACAACGTTGTTTTGGAGAGGTGATATATGTTTTTATTCATTATGCTTCATAAACTTGTTCTAATGCTTATGTATCATGTATTGACTCATGTTTATCATAGTTAAACTTATATGATTCCCTATTCTCATGTTTTGTGACGGGTTTTGGTATGTTCTACTTTGAGTCGGTTTTTAAAAATGATACGGTTTGAGCACTATTTTGTCTTGTGCTTTATACTCTCATTCCCTTGGCTACCTCCACGTTCGTAAGGCTGGAATGTCGGAACGGGGAGGTATCCTACTGCTTAAATGCATGTGTTAGTGGGCATACGACGACGTTGTTGGGAGTTGAACGCTATGCGTTGATCGACCCGGCCGTCAAATGTTGGGTACTTGCGAGGTGGTGTTATTTGCATGAAGCGTACCGCTTGTTATGATGCTTGAGCTCTTTTCCGCCTCTTTCGTGAATTATCTACCGAATTTGGGGTACTCGGCGTCATGTGATTGACCGAGTCTTGGATGCGAAATGTTTATCGCATGTCGAATCGGAACACGTTTATTCCGAGAATCTGGCTAGGTTTAGACTAGGACCGTATTATTATCGTCGTGCTACCAGGAGGAAATTAGTCTACATATACGAAATGTAGCATCGTGTATGCGTTCAGGGAAAATGTTATCCCGGTGGATGCCTTTTAATCATACTTGCCATGTACACGGTGCTAGTGCGTTTCATTTACCGTGAGAGATGTCGTCTTTGTGTCGTCGTTCTTGAATGCGTGATTTCATGATGTTATTCATGGTCATTGCATGATTGGGCATTGTCTATGTATGGATATGTTTGAAAGGATGATAATATGATGGATTTATTCATGGTCATTGCATGACTTGGCATGGTTTGTTTGTCGAGTCTCAATCTTATCAAACTTATACCGCTAACGGTGAGATGCAAGCCCTAGTGAGCGTATTCGGTTGCCTAAGAGTGTCTTCCCCGAGTCTTTGTATAACATGATGGATTCGGACTTGTAACTCTTATGCTCTTATCATTATACGTTGAATTGCCTATCTATCCTTATCGTATTTCACATGTATATCTATATGTATGCATGCTCTACTTTTGTATTTCCTTCTATGTACGTTTAATGTGATATGGCTGGGAGAACCCGGAGTTACTCCCCACTGACTGTGGCGTTCATGTTTTTCATGGATGAACATGTTACTTGATTTGGATGGCTTTTTGCTTATGCTATTTTGGGTTCGGGTGTGAGCTAGCGGGCGTTGTCCCTGGAAGTTTCACCTCTAGACGACTTTAGCTAGTTTGCTAAACACTTTTACTTGTTAACATTTTGGAGAGACTTCGTCTCTTGATGTAGTATTTTCCGTACTATAGTTTGTAATATTTGACACTCCTCGTATTCTTTCCTTGCATGTATAAAAGTTTTTTAAAACTTCTTATTTCCGCTATATAATTCACATGCTTGTATGTTTTATCTTTCCGCATTCGCGAGGGTTGTAACATTGGATCTATCACCAAAACATCAAAGGAAATGAAAGGATCATAAAAACCGACTAAAAGGAAATAAATGAGAAGATTGGGGTGAAAGCAAAGAAATATGAAAGGCGGAGAGGGGAGCGTCACCACAGATAGGCCAGTAAAGCCTCATCTCCGGTGACGGAGCCAGTAGAGATAGAGACGACAGATGACAGAGGAAGGTGGAGGTGCCAGATTATTTTTTTGGGGTTTTGTTTACAGGGAGAGTTATTTTTAGAGAGAGTAAAAGTGATCACGGACCTAGGTGCGCTGTCTCTAGTTGCTATCACCTATAAACAATTACTATCACCTACAAACAGAGAACAAACATAATCTCAGGGGTTCCGAGGAAAGCCCCTGCAATAGCTTTGTCTCACACTTGGTCCGAACAAATTTCTGTTAAGGAGTTATTCGTGATGACTAATTTTAGTGAGATTATGAGAATAGCTTCGAGAGTTGGGGATTAGATACCTCTGTAGAAGAATAATATCACCTATTTAATTGTTCAGAGGCTCTTCCTCCGCATGATCGATTTGGGGATAGTCGTATGTTGCTTGCTCGGCATTGTTGGTCCCGCTAGGAGGTGTCTGGTCCGCACATCAAAATATGTGGCGAGAATGTTTGCGCCTGACCCTCGGAAGGGTGCCCCCGGGTCCGCATTGTGGCTTAGTTTGCTTGCCCCATCAATCAATTGACCAAATCGAAGGCTCTAGACAACGTTGGATGCTCTTTGAATCCGTTCTACATACGCCATGCACCTCTTATAGGATTTCAAATAATGATTCTGGCTGAGAGCGCGTGCTCGCGGTACATAATTGTCATTTCGTTACTTTTCTAGTTAATGTGACCAGTCATCACTTTTTTACCCTTGACTCATGGATGCCTTAATTCCCAAGGCGCATTGAAAATGAACATTTAAGGCGTAAAGTAAGATCATTCGAGAGACAATAAGCATCATAACAAAGTGACAAACCAATGGGAAATGAAATGTAAATATGCTTATATCCACAAATTAGACACCATTGTCTCAGTAGCGGTACCAATGTACCTCTTATTCGTCGTCGTCTTCGCCATCTGCTCCGACGCCACCATCTCCTCTTTTAACAACAACGCCCTCTGAAATGGTGAAATATGAAGATACACTACAAAAACCTTCATGTTGTTGTACGCCATTGATACACTCACAAGCTTTAGTAATCAAAACAGAGGAAGATTGAATGTAAAAGAAGAGTAAATAAAGTTTGTATTGTATTGAATTAATTATGAAATATGTACATTGGATTGCTTATATACAGGAAGCTACTACTTCTAATGAGCTGAGTCAAATCAGTTACAGTCAAGTCAAAGTTTGTTACAGTCAAGTCAAAGTTTGTTACAACAAACTCTAGAAGCTTCTATAGAAATATCTAAGGTGGTGATGATAGCTCTACTGGTGGATGTGCAAGAGGTTGTGGATGTGCATGATGATGCATCAGGTCATTATGTGGAGCTGTGTTGGAGTCCTGTTGATGATGCTCAACTGCAACAGTCTCAGGAACTAATTCACAACCCCCCTTCAAGTTGGAGCTGCTACAAGACAAGGAAGACAGAAGCAAGCCCAGCTTGGCAGACAAAAAATTATGTTGTTGCTGCCCCAGAGGTTTAGTCATTAGATTAGCCAATTGCAAATGAGATTTCACATGTACAGTACTGAGAAATCCACTATGTATCTTCTCTCTAATATGATGACAATCAATGTTGATGTGTATAGTTCTCTCGTGGAACACATGATTAGCAGCAATGTGTATGGCTGCCCTGTTGTCACACTGTAATGATATAGGTAGAGGAACAGAAATCTGAAAACCTTGTAATAAAGCATGAATCCAAACAATTTCAGAGGTGGTATATGACATTGCTCTATATTCAGATTCTGCAGAACTCTTGGATATTATTTTTTGTTTTTTTTTTGTTTTCCATGAAATTAAAGAATCTCCCAAAAACACACAATGTCCTGTAACAGACTTGCAACTTAAAGTACAAGCCCCCCCAATTAGCATCACAGAATGCTCTTAAATGAAGATCAAAACTTGCAGGGTAGAAGAGAGCAGCATATGTTGTACCTTTAAGATACCTAACAGTGTGAAGAGCAGCCTGCATATGAGGCTCTCTTGGGAAACTTAAGAAATGGCTCAAATGCTGAACAACATAAGAGAGGTCAGGCCTAGTCAGGATTAGATACAATAACCTGCCTATAAGTCTCCTGAAAAGTTCAGGATCAGGAAGCACATGTCCATGCTCAGTGGATAAATGCAGACCTTTTGGTAAAGGAAAAGGTGCAGATTTATAATCTTGCATTCTTGTATCCTTCAGAATATCCAAAACATATTTCCTCTGATTGAGTAAGATACCCTTGCCTGACTGCATCACCTCCAATCCCAAAAATATTTGATGAGACCTAAATCTTTAATAGTAAAAGCCTGATCCAATGCCAGTTTCAGCTGAGGAATGAATGAAGTATGATTTCCAGTGATCAAAAGATCATCTACATATACTAGAACAATAGTGATAAATCTGTTCATTGATCTTACAAACAATGAATAAGCACTTTTGGACTGACTGAAACCATGATTGACAAGTAACTTTGTCAACTCTCTGTTCCATTGTTTAGAGGCTTATTTGAGCCCATATAATGACCTCTTCAGCCTACAAACCTGCCCTGTCACAGCCTTGTTGTAGCCTTGGGGTAGCTTCATGTATACTATCTTATCTAGAAAACCATCTAAAAAGCATTATTTATGTCCAGCTGATGTATAGGACATTGCCTGGCTGCTGCAACAGCTAATAATATCCTAACAGTCACAAACTTAGCAACTAGTGAGAAGTTATGTTTATAGTCCTTCTCTTCAACTTGGTTGTAACCCTTAGCCACAAGTCTAGTCTTATACCTTTCCACATAACCATCTGGCCTGAACTTCACCTTCTAAACCCATTTGGAACCTATAGCTGTGAAACCAGCAGGTGGAAGAGAGACCAACTCCCAAGTTTCATTTGACTCAAGAGCTTGAAGTTCTTTATTCATGGCTTCAATCCAGTTGGGATCAGTTTTGGCTTGCTCATAAGTAGATGGTTCAAGGGTATGTAAAACAGCATTAAAAGAAGAAGAATTATGAGCAGAAGGTAAAATAGATTGTATGTTTTCAGGCATCACAAAATCTTTGCTTTTGGAGGATATTTGCCTAGTCATGGTAGAATGCCTAGGAGCCCGAGACACCACAACAGAAGGTTCAACATTATGACTAATAGTACTAGTAATGGAATTATCCACAAAATCAGTATTTTGATCAACATTATTAGTAATGAAATTTTGTAAGGAATTATTATTTGAATCACTATTAGTGATAATGAAATTTTGTGAAATATTATTATTTGAATTACTAATATTAGGAAGTTCTTCAGATTTTGAATTCATAATATCAATATCATTAGGTATTATTTTATCAGGAAAAACATAAAAAGAGATTTAGGTTGTACATAAGGAGAAATAAGAGGTTTTGGTTGGTTTTTATAAGGAAAGATGAATTCTTGAAAAATTACATCTCTACTAACAAAAATTCTATGTGTCTCAATCTCATAGAGCGTATAAGAATATCCAATGAACAAGCACTTCTTACCCTTAGAGTCAAATTTGTCCTTGAGAGATGTGTGTTTTAGAGCATAACACTGACAACCAAAAAGCTTAAGGTCACTATAGCTAGGCTCCTTCTTCATTAGAATCTCATAAGGAGATTTCCAACCAAGAACAGTTGTAGGGAGTTTATTTATGATATGAGTGGTAGTAAGCAGGCTTTCTCCCCAAAACTTCTTAGGCAAATTAGCATGTAACAACATTGCCCTGGCTGTCTCAACCAAGTGCATATGTTTCCTTTCCACTCTACAATTCTGTTGTGGAGTCCCTGGCACACTTTTCTGATGTATTATACCCCTCTTTAACATCAATTGGTAACAATACTCTTGAACTATTTCTGTACCATTATCACTCCTTACAGTCTTACCACTGGATGCATATATATTATTGACTTGTGCCAGGAATCCTTCAAACACAGAAGCTACTTGTGTCTTACACTTTAGCAAAAAAGTCCAAGTAACCCTAGAATGATCATCTACTATAGTAAAAAAAATTAGAAGGGACCAGTGACTGAGGCAGTTTTGTAGGGTCCCCACAAATCAACATGAATGAGGTCAAAACAATAATCAGCCCTACTGGTACTTCTATTAAAATGAGATCTGTGCAACTTAGCTTGAATACAAGTATCACATTCATAGCTCTTCAGAATTTTACAGCAACCAGAATCATCAGTACATTGCATCTTAACTAATGATGTGTGCCCTAGTCTAGCATGTAATAACTCAACTTTGTTATGCTCTTTATATTGAGAGACACTAGAACACAATGGATTACTTATTGAAGACTGAGTACTTCTTATTTACAATCTTATTTTTAAACTTCTTAGCATGAGACTTGAGCTTGTACAAGCCCCTTTCTTGCAATCCAACTGCCACTTGACAACTAGAAACAGGGTCTTGTATCACAAAGTGATTCATAAAGAACTGAATCAATAACCCTGAAGTAGCAAGCAATTTTCCAACTGACAACAAGTTATGATTGAAGACAGGAACAAATAAAGCATTGCGCAAAATAATGCCATTAATCAAATGAATATCTCCTGACTGAGTGACAGTCTTCATAGAACCATCAGGTAGACCTATTTTAATGGGTGTTTTCAGATTATGCAGTTGATCAAATAATTCAGGGTTGCCTGACATGTGGTCTATAGCTCCTGAATCTATGATCCAATCATTAGATGAAGCAAGAGGAACAAACTGAGCTAAAGTTATACCTGCAAAGTTGACAGAACCATCTGAGCTATCAAGAGGATTGTCCTGCTTTGCCTGAGCTAAAAGCATCATTTGATTGTAAAAGGTAGTAAGTAACTCTGGATCAAAATGCACAAGAGTAACATGTGACTTTGTAGAAAGAATATATCCAGAAGAGCTGTAAGAACCCCTTGAATTTGAGGCCACATACTGTTCAGAATTTGTACTTTTATCAATAGAAAAACTGGAAGCATTGCCTGAAAACTTTGACAGAAACCTTTCTCTTAATGCAGGATTCTTCACAAAACAAGTATCAACAGTATGACCTTTCTTAGTACAGTGTGAACACCAGCGCTCATCAAACTTGACCTTCTTGGGATCTCTTTTCCAAACATTCCAAGGCTGCTTACCAGTATTCTTGTAGGAATTCATAGCACTGGCATATTGACTCGAATTCAAAACATTTGTGATCAATTTTTGGCTTTCAACCTGCTGCACAATGGAATATGCCTTATTGATTGGTGGAACTGGATCCATGGATAGAATGTTTGTGCGCAAACTCTCATAAGTATCACCAAGTCCCATGAGAAAATTGATGACCTTTTCTCTGGAAATAATTCAAGCAATCTTTTGTACAGATTATATCTACATTTCTCCATAGCTCCACGGTTACACTCAGGAAGTTCTTCCAATTTTTCAATATCATCCCAATGTCATTTGAGTTTATTGAAATATTCAACAACTGAAGAATTCTCCTGTGAAATGTTTTTCAGTTCTTTCTTCAATTGATAGAGTAATGGAGCATTAGACTGTCCATATCTTTCACAGATATCAATCCAAAGCAAACTTGCAAATTTACAAGATAAGAAACTTTCTTTGATTTGTGGAGAAATTGAGTTTATCAACCAGCATCTGATCATGCTATCAGTTCTCAACCATTGAGAATACGTTGCTGAATTCACACCAGGATTTGTAACAGTTCGTTCCAGTAATGAAACCTTGTTTATTCTTCGTGCTTAACGCCATCATAACGCCTCTACTCCATGACAAGAAGTTTTTACCAGAAAAAAGTGTAGTAGTTAATGTCATACTTGCACTGTCATATTGTGAGAGGAAAATAGGATCACCATACGGATTACAGTAAGAAGCTTCTTCAGCAGAATTTTGATCAGAAATAGTCATTTTTAATGTTTTTGAAAGAAAAAAATCCCAAATTGGAAAGAAACAAACACTACAAAATAAAGTTCGTTTTGCGACGGATTATTCCGTCGCTAGATAGTGAATTTCCGTCGCTAAAGACTGATTTGCGACGGATAGTGTCCGTCGCTTATTTTCGTCGCAAACAGCAGTAATTGCGACGGATTAATCCGTCGCACATTTTTGCGACGGATAGTCAATTTTTGCGACGGAAAGTCCGTCGCAACGGTTGACTGATTGTTTGACTTGACTGCCACCTGTACAGCCAAGTCAAACATAAAGTCAACAGTTGCGACGGAAATTCCGTCGCAAAGGTTGACTTTATGTTTGACTTGGCTGTAAGTCAGTCAATTTTTGCGACGGAAATTCCGTCGCAATAAGGCCTGTATTTTCCAGGACCTGGCTGTTTCCTGCATCCCCTCTATACGCGTTAAAACAACAAAAAACCTACAAATTACAGAAGTTTTCCAGCAGTTACGCGTCCAACAAAGTTACTAATGTAACACAAAACCGAACAAAGTTTTGATTTTATATCATAAAAGTAATTAAAGTCTTACAAATAAAAGGTTCAAAGTACCAAATAGTTAACTAATCACTCAAGTCAGTGGAGTGATTGGAGGGAAAGGAGGGAAAGGGGTAAATGGGTTGGACCTAGCATTATCGCCGCCATCATCATCAAAGTCGTCTCGACCCTGGTTAGGACCTCCAGTTCTGCAGTTTTGAGTAGAATTTCTTGCAACCTGACTCAAGTATTCTTCTATAGCTGCAATCCCAACCCTTTTGCCATTTGCATTCTTTTGTTTTTTATATCGATCTCTACCACATTTTCTACACTTATCGAGAATACTATCATCATCCCAAAACAACATACATCCTATTTCACACGCATCTATCTTTTCATAAGGCAGTTGAAGAGCTTTAAGAATATTTTTGGTTTCATAGAAGTTACGCGTCATAACATGATTTTCAGGAATAATGTCCCCTATAAATGACGCGATACCATCTACACATTTGTGGGGTAAATTGTATTCACATTTCAAAGTTACCAACCGGGAAGCTGACTGCAACAGAGAGATACGACTCCCCTCATACACCGGTTTATTGGCATGTTCCAACATTTTGAAAAAGGCTAGTACATTAGGATTTGGAGATTCATCAACCACTTCGGCGTCAACATTTTCCATTATAATTTCATTAATGTTGTCGCGCAACGCATCCTCCACCATATCCCTATAGGGATTGTCAGACCTCTCCTCAACGGGAAAATTTTCACCACGGCACACCCAATCATAATAGTCATCGCAAAAGCCCCAAAGCCCTGGGTGTTTTCGTACTTCTTGTTCGACTAAAAATTTACGATTTCTACACTTTACACATGGGCACCTAATTTCCTTACATCTACCGTAATCTTCTTGTTTCTTAACATAATTAATGAATTCATTAACGCCCATTACAAACTCCTGCCTTAATTTTTTATTACAATCCAATCTTTCATACATCCATGCTCGTTGTACTCTTTTCATTTCAAATTTACATACACATTTATAATTATTATTATCGACTTAAATAAATATTCAAAACAATAACAACAAGAACTAAAAGTTTACTAATAGCAACAATAACAACAATAACTACTAATACACAACATCCTATTACACAAACAAACAACAAACAATAAACAACAAACAATAAACAACAAACAACAAACAACAAACAACAAACAACCTCCAACCTCCAACCTCCAACCACAACCACAACCACAACCACAACCACAACAACAACAACAACAACAACAACAACAACAACAACAACAACAACAACAACAACAACAACAACAACAACAACAACAACAACAACAACAACAACAACAACAACAACAACAACAACAACAACAACAACAACAACAACAACAACAACAACAACATCTTCCACCTGCAAAAAAAAAATAATATTCGAGTTCATGGGGTCCTTATCTCTCCAACCTAAACCCATCTTTGAATCTTTCATACCATTAGTAAATACTAATCATTTAATTAATTGTTATGAGACGAAAATTCGGCAGCAATTCCCTACAGTTCTCCAAATACACAATGTTGAATGACTTGTCACTCTCCATATGTATTCAGAGAACATTAAAGGAACTGTCAACCAAACTTAATCGTCAAATAACAATTAAAAAAATGATTAGTATTTACCACCTAAATGGCATTAAAGATTCAAAGACAGTCCCAAAACGGGGACTATTCAAGAATTACACCTAATGTATAACTCTTGAACGGGTACTAAGTCTACCATATATGAACAAAAAAAAATTATAGCCTAATTAATCATAAGAACACAAACATAAACATAAAAATAAACACAATTAAACTTAAACATAAACATATATACCACACTAATCAAAATTAAACAAAAAAAACTTGGAATTATACTTAATAATAAGTAAACTTAAATCACAACAAAAAATTAATTTAAACCAATATAACTTATACTTATTAATAATCATAATTAAACTATTTAACTTAATATAATAATTAAACTGAGTTAATTAGGTACGGGGCAACGGACGGCAGAGGCAGAGGAGAGGGAGTCGCACGGCCGCTGGTCGGACCTCGGTAGGGTGACGGCATGGGCAGGGGAAGGGGAAAGGGAAGGGGAAAGGGGGAAGAAGGGAAAGAGGAAGAGAGAGAGACCTGGGAAAGAGAGGAGGAAGTCGTGGTTGTTGTTGCGGTGGTTGTCGTTGTCGTCGTCGTCGTTGTCGTCGCCTTCGTCGTCGTCTTAGGTTTTTTTTTATTTTACGATTTAATCCGACAAGGTATGAAATTGGGGATTCAGGTATTTATTAGACTCTGCGACGGAATTTCCGACGCAAATCCGTCGCGAATACAAAGCCACGTGTCTCAAATTTTTTGGTCAAACATTGGGTCAATAGTCTCCTCCTGCGACGGATAATCCGTCGCAATTCCGTCGCAAGTTCTAATTGGCGACGGAAAATCCGTCGCAAATCTTGGCGCCATGTATAAAGTTGGGCGCCATATGTCAAAAAGCTATGCGACGGATTATCCGTCGCCAGTCCGTCGCAAAGAGTTAATTCCGTCGCTAAAGCCGTCGCAACTATATTTTTGCTACGGATTTCATATCCGTCGCAAAATTTCCGTCGCTAATACACCATATTCTTGTAGTGAAAAGAGAAAACTTTGAATATCAGACGAATTTAGCGGAAGAATGTAGAAAGATATGCAGAAACATGCTTCTAAACCTGCTCTGATACTATGTGAAATGGTGAAATATGAAGATACACTACATCAACCTTCATGTTGTTGTACGCCATTGATACACTCACAAGCTTTAGTAATCAAAACATAGGAAGATTGAATGTAGAAGAAGAGTAAATAAAGTTTGTGTTGTGTTGAATTAATTATGAAATCTGTACATTGGATTGCTTATATACAGGAAGCTACTACTTCTAATGAGCTGAGTCAAATGAGTTACAGTCAAGTCAAAATTTATTACAGTCAAGTCAAAGTTTGTTACAACAAACTCTAGAAGCTTCTATAGAAATATCTAAGGTGGTGATGGTAGCTCTACTGGTGGTTGTGCAAGAGGTTGTGGATGTGCAGGATGATGCATCGGGTCTTTACTAGTTTTAAACCCGTGCAAAATGCACGGGTATGTTATTTAAATTTTGTTATTATAAAAAAAGTTAATAACATTGTAGAAAATTTTCTATGTTTATTAATTTTCTCCTTTAAAAGTTAATTATCTTTTAAAATAAAGTTTTAATATAAAGTAATAAAATCTTTCTACATTTTGCTAAACAATTTTTTTATTAAACTCATATTTAAGTGAGATTTGAATCATAAATCTCATTTGCAATTGGTGTAAATGATGCATTAGGGTCCGTTGATTGAGTAGTTGTTGTAGTCCAATTTGTCGGCTTGCTTAACCAAATTTGAGTTTCTACTTTCTTTTATTACTTCGGGAGATTTATACAAACTTGACTTATATATGAGATTTAGTTAATCGGATGAAAAATAATACTCCGTACAAAGTTAGTATAATTAAATAGGTCTTAGTAGAGTTTCAAATCCGTGCAATTGTTAAAATTGTTTTTCATTTGGTCCAACTTATGCACGTTTGTAGGAGCTATGTACGATCAACAACATTAATATGTTGACCCGTGCACTTTTAAATGACAATTTCAACCTCTTTTTCATTTAGTACATATAACATACTCTCTCGCATTCATTATATTCTTTACAATTTTCTCATTTGATATATTCAACTGAAATTCTACATCTCCATTTTTGGCGTATTTGTATATTTAAAACATATTTAACACATATATGTATAAAGTATCCTTAAAAATTACATACATGTGCGGTTCTCAAAATTCACATCAAAAGCATATAAAAAGAATATATAATGAATAAGAAAAGGTATAGTTATCTGGTAATTTGTGAAACAAAACAAAAATGAAAATTGTGACTTGTACACGTTTAGAATGATTTCGTAAGCTTAAATAGTCAAACCTGTGATATATCATATAAATATAAATATATAATGATTTAAAAGTAAACGGTAATATTATATCCTTCATAAATTGTACAAAAATATAAGACACGCTATATATAGTGTTATGTATAAAAAAATTTGTATACGTAATTCATTTATATACACTACCTAAACAAACGGCTAGAATAATAAATAACTATTTCGACAAATTTTTATGACACAAATTCTCATTTCAGACGGAAATATATGTCTTAAGATTAAGACTGTTAAGTATGTTTGATGAGACAAAAGTAAAATGTATTAGAAATAACAAAATATTTGTCTCATCTATTCAAATAGGATATTATTTGACCCGTTTTAATTTCAAGACTAATATATTCCCTTACATCTATTCAAATACTCAGTAAGATATTATTTGACCCGTTTTTAAGACTAATATATTCTCTTAATTTGAGGTCAATTATCTTTATTTTTATTCTTTAGATGCCAGTTAGCCCAAAGAGAATATGTGAAGTCATTAGTATAAAATGTGTTGTAACTACACGTACATGTAGGATTAGTACTCCTAAGTCCTAAGTAATACGGAGTAAGTAATAACTCCTTGACGCCATATATATAATTATTGTTATATATGAAGTATATCACACCAAATTCACTCCTTCATAAACCATTTTACTACGTAGTGCGTACCAACCCTTTTACCACCATCTTTCAATTCCGCCACTCACTCCAACTCATGCATCCATCTCATTTCCTTCTTCCTCCCAAATAAGTAATAACCTGAA
Organism: Heliosperma pusillum; assembly: GCA_022085475.1. Lineage (NCBI taxonomy): Eukaryota > Viridiplantae > Streptophyta > Magnoliopsida > Caryophyllales > Caryophyllaceae > Heliosperma > Heliosperma pusillum. The sequence goes on from JAIUZE010018475.1 coordinate 16,440, forward strand.
GTTTGTCCAACGGCTACTTTTTTTTATCTCAAATAGTCTTAAACCCGTGCAATTTGCACGGGAATGCAGTTTAAAAATTATATTACTGATATAGTGTCATTTCACCCCACATTTTCACCTCTTTTCATGTCGTTTTGTTTGCCTTAAACGCTCCCTAGGAGCGTTTCTACGTGATTTACCTTCTTCTAGCATGTTTCTTGCTTTTATCGTGTTTTTGTAGGTAAACCGTCAATTGAGGCGATTTCTACCTACTTTTGATCAACAAAGAAGAAGGTGAATCATTCGGAGGACCCACGGTACACCTAGGGGGGCCCACATACCCTTGGGGGCCCTACTTGACGCGCCAAAACCCTTCCGAGTCAAGGCAAGCGAAACCGAGAAGGAAACAACAAAGTCAAGCGAAGGAAGAAGGAGATTGAGCATCTCACGGTCGTGAAATGCATCTCACGGTCGTGAGATGCTTTGCCAAAAGCAAGGATTTTTGTGGTTTTGGTTTCACGACCGTGAAACTCATCTCACGGTCGTGAAACCCATCTCACGGTCGTGAAATGAGCTTCACGGTCGTGACTTGTTCGTGAAAGTCGACCTTGATTCTGCCTATACTCTCACGACCGTGACTTGCCATTTCACGGTCGTGAGACTTGTTTCACGACCGTGAAACCCATTTCACGGTCGTGACTTGTCCAGTCCATGAAGCTTCTCGAGGCCCATTTTCTTTCATTTTGTAAACCTATAAATAGACCCTCTTATGTAATTTATGGGCACGAAACCCTAGATCTAAAACTTCAATAGAATTAGTTTTAATCTTGTATTAATCTTCCTTAATTAAGCAAATTAGTCGGTTAATTAGTGATTTCAACTTGGTTTAGTGTATGAACTTGGGTTATATTCAAGGATTTGTGACGAAATCTTGGTATTTATATCAAAGTTCTAATCTTTCTCCAAGTGGGTATAATTTCTCTACTTAATCTTGCTTTTAATTAAGTTTTCATTTCGATTATTGTTATCTACTTATTGTTAATTAGAAATGTTTAATGTTGTTGTTGATTTCCTCTTACAATCTTTAGTAAATATCGAATTTCCCTCAAGTATGAGTGAGTAGTAATCTTGCTAGGGTAATGTGGGGGATTATGGGTCCTTGTATGGTTTAATGTGTTATTGTTGGGGTTAATAGTTGATTATTGTCTAGTCTCCATGCTATGCTTATAACATGTTTGATGAAATGCTTACTTGAGTTTGCATGAATCTTTCGTTTGTTTCGAATGCCATAAGATCGAAAGTCGTGGTCTTTCGTAGAACCGCTAGTTTTGGCAAGCCGTATCTAGTGACGCGATAGCTAGTTAGAGTCGGTTTGAGGAGGAATCGTAAGAACGGAAGCCTCGATTCACTTTCCTAGACTAGATAATTTCTCGACTATTAGACCCGACCCTTGCACCCGACTTTACTACCCATATGAACCCACTCACCCTAGTCTTCCCTCTTATTTGATAAAAATCCAACCTTTATAGCTTTAGACTCCTCTTGTTGTTTTTTTTTAATTGCTTTTGATTGTTGTTAATTAGTGTAGCCAACAAACCCAAACCCAAATCACTTGTGACTTGCAAGAGACTTTTAGTAGACTTTTAGATCAATATTGAGCACCAACCGTCCCTGAGATCGACATCCCTACTTCACAACTATTCGTACCACATCAAAATGGCGCCGTTGCCGGGGACGGTGTATGTTTAATTTGATTGTTTTTAGTTTGCTTTAGTTTTTTGCCTCTTGTCTTGAGAAACCTAGTTTCTCAAGGCATTCTCACCGTTTACATTTAGTTTTCTTGTATGCCCAGGCGAGCTCCCCCAAGGAATCAACCTCCAATCGATCCCGAGATCGAAAGGACCTTTAGGAGACTTCGCAAAGTCTTCAAAACCGCAAGTAGAGGCTCTTCTTCAAATCCGATTATCACAACGGAGGAGCTTTTACCTTCAATTGAAGAAAGGGAAATTCGGGAAAGTAACGAGATAGATATTGAGCATCCAAGTGTAGAGAATTGGGAGGATATTGTGCCGATTGCGGAATTTGTGAATCCTTTTGGAATCCCACCAACCATCCCACAAGACATCCAACCACCCACTCTTCTAACAATGCCTAAATTCTCATCTCACTCCATTCCCACGGAAGATACTCTTCCAAACACCACCCCCGTACCACAAAATCTCACCGGAAATTTCATTGCCAAAACCGCTTTTATCCAATTGGTAGAGAGAAACCAATTTGGAGGTATGCCAAGTGAAGACCCTCATCTACACATGGAGACTTTTTGTGATTATTGTGATGCCGTTTCTCAAACGGGAGTGACTCAAGACCAAATCCGATGGGTCTTGTTTCCTTTCTCTCTTATTGGAGCGGCAAAACGATGGTTGAAGAGTCTTGACAAGGTCGCTCTAGGTATTGACTCATGGAAGAAGCTAGCTCTAGCTTTTTATCAAAAGTTCTATCCACCGGAAAAGACAAATATGTTGAGAGCTAAGATAACCGGGTTCAAGCAAAGGGATGAAGAGTCACTCTATGAAGCTTGGGACCGATTCAAGGAGATTATTCGTTCTTGCCCTCACCATGGTTTGAGTGAGTGGTTCTTAGTACAACAATTTTGGAATGGACTTTATGAAGATGCTAGAGGAATTTTGAACATGGGATCAAATGGAAGGTTCACGGAAGTAGATGATGCTCAAACTTGGGCAAGAATAGAGGAGATGGCGGCCCATAACTCACAATTTAGTAGGCCAAGGCAAACTCCTAGGGGAAGACATGAAGTGAGCTCCGTTACCCAAATGGGAGCCGATTTTGGAGCTCAACTTAGCTCTTATATGGAAGCAATGAACCTCAAAATGGACCAACAAACGGCTCTATTCCAACAAGCTCAAAGTTCATTAACTCAACCTCCTATGCAACAAGTGAATGCTATGGTGATGACACCAAGCTTACCTCAAGGGGTTTGTGAATGTTGTGGAACATTTGGTCATGATCCTCAAGAATGTAGAGGATCCGTGGAACAAGTAAATGCCTTTCAATCTTATAGGCAAGGAACCCCTTACTCCAACTTCTACAATGAGAACACAAAGAACCACCCAAATCTCTCATACAAAAGCCAAAATGTTCAAAACCCTCAACCACAACCATATGTTGCCCCACCCATGAGAAACAATCAACAAAATTTCCAAAGACAACAATACAATCAAAACCAACCTTCCTACAATCAACCACAATACAACCAAAATCAATACAACCCACCACCACAAAATCAACCTCCCATGCAACCACAAGTTGGGGATCCAAACTTGGACATTCACAAAGCGATTCTCCAATTGCAAAAAGATAACCAAGCCAAAGATATTATCATCAATAACATCCTTGCCCACAATAAAATGCTTGAAACTCAAGTGACTCAAATAGCCTCGGGGAGTTCCTCTAAGGGAAAGGGTCAATTACCTCCTCAAGGCAACCCACCTAGAAATGAAACCGCCAATGCTATCCATTTGAGGTGTGGAAAGAGTTATGAGGGGCCAAGAATGCCAATTGAAGATGATAATGGAGAGGGAGACAAAGTGAAAGATGATAGGCCAATTGAAATTGAGGTTGTTGAGTTGGATGATAAGGAGGAAGAGTGCTCTTCAAGTGAGCAAGTTGTTGTTGAAAAGAATGATAATGTGATAACAACAAACAAGAAGGTTGAGGAGCCTATTGTGATAAGGCTACCTTTTTCTTCTAGACAAGCCAAGACAAAACTTGATAAGCAACTAGGCAAGTTCATGGAAATTGTAAAGAACTTGGAGGTCTCTATTCCTTTCACCGACCTCATCACTCAAATCCCCGCCTACGCAAAATTTATGAAGGACATTCTTACGAGGAAGAAGTCATTGAGTGGAGTCGAAACCGTGGCATTCACCGGTGAATGTAGTGCATTTCTACAAAACCCAACCCCTCCAAAATTGAAGGATCCGGGTAGTTTCTCCATCCCATGCACCATAGGCAACATTACCATTGACAAGGCCTTGTGTGATTTGGGAGCTAGTGTGAGTGTGATGCCATACTCCATATGTGAAAAACTTGGCATGGGAGAGCTTAAATGCACAAACATTACACTTCAAATGGCGGACCGATCTACCAAGCAACCTTTGGGTGTGTTGGAGGATGTCCCGGTTCGAATTGGGAAATTTTTCATCCCGGTGGACTTTATTGTTCTTGATATGGCGGAGGATTCTCAAATCCCCATAATACTCGGGAGGCCATTCTTGCACACCGCCGGAGCGGTAATTGATGTAAAACAAGGGAGGCTTACCCTTGAGGTGGGGGATGAGAAAATCACTTTCAACTTGCAAAATGCCATGAAAGCTCCTAATCTTGGAGAAGCATGTTATTTCATTGACATCATTGATGCCTTCGTTGAAGAGGTTACACCTAGCTTCTTTATGAGGGACCCTTTGGAGGCTATATTTACTTTAGAGCCAAGGGATATCATGGAGGAGCTACATGGGTTTGAGTTCGACTTGCTTGAAGCAACTTTGGAGGGAGAAGAGCTTGATGAAGAACAACTCTTAAGACTTGAGTCTATCATCCAAACTTCTTGTGCGGTAGACATCGCGGTAGAGGTACAAGCTTCTTCTCTTAAACCCCTTCCTTCTAACTTAATATATGCTTATCTTGATGAGTCGAAGTGCAAACCGGTAATTGTAAATGCTAGCCGTGATGATGATCAATTGAATGCATTGTTGTGTGTGTTGAGAAAACATGAGAAAGCTATAGGCTATAGCTTGGATGATTTGAAGGGGGTTAGCCCCGAATTGTGTATGCATAGAATTCATATGCAAGATGACCATGAGCCAAGAAGGCAACCCCAAAGAAGATTAAACCCCACCTTGCAAAAGGTTGTCAAAGGTGAAGTCATGAAGCTACTAGACGCCGGGATCATCTACCCAATCTCTTACTTCGATTGGGTTAGCCCCGTGCAAGTGGTGCCAAAGAAAGGTGGCACCACGGTAGTGAAGAATGATAAAGATGAACTAGTGCCAACTAGGTTAGTGACGGGTTGGAGAATGTGCATAGATTATAGGAGGTTGAATGCCTCAACAAGAAAGGATCATTTCCCCCTTCCCTTCATTGACCAACTCTTAGAAAGACTTGCCTCAAACAAGTATTTTTGCTATTTAGATGGATATTCGGGATTCTTCCAAATCCCAATTGACCCGATTGACCAATCTAAGACCACATTCACATGCCCTTATGGCACTGTTGCCTATAGGAGAATGCCTTTCGGTCTTTGCAATGCCCCGGCTACATTTCAACGATGCATGATGAGCATTTTTTCCGATTACATTGAATCTATCATGGAAGTTTTTATGGATGATTTTAGTGTATATGGGAAATATTTTGATTTGTGCTTGCATAATTTGTCCTTGGTGTTGCAAAAATGTGAAGAAGTTAGTCTTGTTTTGAATTGGGAGAAGTGTCACTTCATGGTTAATGAAGGGGTGGTTCTCGGTCATCTTATTTCGGAAAAGGGTATCCAAGTTGATAGAGCTAAGGTGGAAGTGATTGAGCAATTACCCCCACCTTCAAATCTCAAGGGGGTGAGAAGTTTCCTTGGTCATGCCGGCTTTTATCGCCGGTTCATCAAGGACTTCTCCAAACTTGCTAAACCACTTACACAACTTCTCCTCAAGGATACCCCTTTCCATTTTACTAACGAGTGTGTTGAGGCATTTGATAGGATCAAGGAAGCTCTTATTTCGGCTCCGGTCATGCAATCCTCGGATTGGGAATTGCCATTTGAGGTGATGTGCGATGCAAGCGATTATGCCGTTGGCGCGGTTCTTGGCCAACGGAAGGATAAAGCTTTGCATGCCATTTACTATTCTAGCAAGACCCTTGATGAGGCACAAGTGAACTATGCAACGACGGAAAAAGAGCTTCTTGCCATTGTTTTTGCTCTTGATAAGTTTCGTTCGTACTTGATTGGCTCCAAAGTCATTGTGTATACGGACCATGCCGCACTCAAATATCTACTTGCCAAGAAAGAAGCTAAGCCCCGCCTCATTAGATGGATCCTTCTCTTACAAGAATTCGATTTGGAGAGAAGAGATAAGAAGGGTGCAGAAAATGCGGTGGCGGACCACTTGTCCCGGCTAAGCTATGATGGAAGTAAGGATGACATGCCTATCAACGATTCATTCCCGGATGATTTTCTCTTTGCAATCCATGAAACAATCCAAAATCAAGCACCTTGGTTTGCGGATTTTGCCAACTATATTGTGGGTGGTGTTCTTCCACCGGGCATCAACCACAATCAAAAGAAGAGATTTTTATTTGAAGCCAAGAGATACTTTTGGGATGATCCTTTGTTATTCAAGGAGTGTGGCGATGGGATGTATAGGAGATGTGTACCACAATGGGAGTATGATGAAATCATGAAAGGATGCCACTTCTCTCCTTATGGAGGGCACCATGGGGCAAGCAAGACCGTTGCTAAAGTACTTCAATCCGGGTTCTTTTGGCCCTCTATGTTCCATGATGTCAAGCACTTTGTCCAAAGTTGCGATGCTTGTCAACGCACCGGCAACATTTCTTGGAGGAATGAGATGCCCCAAAGGGGGATTCTTGAAGTGGAAGTGTTTGATGTGTGGGGGATAGATTATCAAGGCCCCTTTATTTCTTCAAGAGGGAATAGGTACATTCTTGTGGCCGTAGACTACGTGTCCAAATGGGTGGAGGCGGTGGCTTCCCCTACCAACGATGCCAAAGTTGTTATCAATTTCTTAAAGAAGATTATTTTTCCCCGGTTTGGAGTACCTAGAGCTCTAATAAGTGATGGAGGAAAGCACTTTCATGAAAAGCGACTTGACTCACTACTTCTCAAATATGGTGTTCATCATCGTACCGGTTTGGGGTATCATCCCCAAACAAGTGGGCAAGTAGAAATCTCCAACAAAGAAATCAAATCTATCCTTGAAAAAGTAGTCTCAAAGCATCGCAAAGATTGGAGTTCAAAGCTCGATGACACATTATGGGCATATAGGACGGCATTCAAAACTCCTATTGGAATGTCGCCTTATAAGTTGGTATATGGCAAGTCTTGCCATTTGCCCATAGAGCTTGAATACAAGGCATATTGGGCGATCAAAGAACTAAATCTCGATGCAAAATTGAGCGGTGACAAGAGATTACTCCAATTACAAGAGCTTGAGGAGTTCCGGCTCAAATCTTATGAAAATGCCCAATCTTACAAGGAGAAGACCAAACTCATTCATGACAAGAAGATCCTCAAAAGGGATCTCCAATGTGGAGACAAGGTTCTTCTATTCAACTCAAGGTACAAGCTATTTCCCGGGAAGCTCAAATCCCGGTGGTCGGGACCATTCTTGATCACCGAGGTAGGGAAATATGGGGATTTTGAGTTGGCAAGCAAAGATGGCCAAAAATTCAAAGTGAACGGGCAACGAATCAAGCTTTACAAGGAAGGTTCTCTCATAGGAGTAGTCGAGGCTTTGTACCTCAAGCCGACTACTCCTCATTAATTTTGAACAAATGCGGGTTTTGTGAAGTCCCCTAAGAATCACAAATTTGTATATAATCCTAACTCATTTGACTAGTGTTCGATAGATTTTACTTTGCATGGAAATCGATTAAATTGACGATAATAGGGTCGAATTTTTGTTTGGCTAATTGAATCGTTAATTAAATCAATTTCCCGTTACTTAGTTAATTTTGTACATTTTTAGTGTAATTTTTGTCAAAGAGAGTGTGAGGGAGGGATTTAATGTGTTTGTGATTGTTTTTGTAAGTTGAAATGAAAGAAACGTAGCGGAATGCTAAAGAAGAAGCGAGAAATCGAG
>JAIUZE010018476.1:0-13130 GCA_022085475.1 Heliosperma pusillum
TTGCCATAACTCTTTAAGCGATCACTGCCCAACGGATTGTCCCTTACAGTCTGTCTATGTGATCGACTGGTCATCCTTTATGACCTTATGGCACTTGAACTTGTCATCAATCGCATCACACTCTAGTCACTTGGAGACGTCACTGATCGATGCTTGTTGCGAGCCCGATACAAAAACAATTACCCACACTTAGGCTAACAACATAAGGAATGTATTAGGGAAGTAGGGTGTCGATCCTCAGGGAGTACGTGTTAACTATGAATTGCTATGGAGTGATTTTCATTTAAGTTCGAGTCATTTGAGATGGTTGTCTAAACTACTAACATAAAATAAAGTGACAAGTATGTAAATGACAAATATATAAATGACAATATGTAAAACCCAAATTAGACGACTTACCCGATCGGGTTGTCACATATCCGATCAGGGAAGTGTTCTGATCCGAATGACAATAATTAAAATCTAACTAAAAGCGATATTTAAATGACAATATTGAAAAGCTATCTAACTAGACTAATAAACTAGCTAATAACAATAATGTAAACTACCTAAGAACAATAATAAAATAAACTAACTAAACAACAATAAAATAAACTATCTAAAACGATAAAATAAACTATCTAATCAAATTGATGTAGTGACAGAGAAATACATGCAAAACGATTTAAAAGTTTCATTGATACCAACATTAGAATTACTATGATTGTCTAAGCCTTGTAGCGGTATATTCCTCTCGGATTCGTACCGACCTTTTAGTGGGTCCTAACGTCCTCTTAGCATGATTAGGTCACTAAACCCCTATTGGCAGTCCTAATTCCCATCCCAACTCTCGTTACAAAGACGAAAATTGACTAATACAAACAATTGTTTATGGCCACTAAACAAAGTTATAGAATTTGGCATGACCAAAGGAAGAAACAACTAGATGGTTCAATTGGTATCTACTCTTATTTTAATTCATTTAACTAGTAAATCATTACAATATTACAACTCTATTTATTTTATTTACACAATGGTAATCTTACAATATTATATCTAGTTTATGTGATCATGTGATTAAGTAAATTAATAAGAAAAAGATGTATGAAATTAAACTATGAAATGTAAACTAGTAGAAAAACCCCCTATCGTGACGGTTGTAATAGCTTAATAGTGGCGGTTTCGTAGCGACGTGATTGCTGGGGTCATATAATGTTTGTGTCGGTTTTCAAACCGCCACCATAGGGTAATCTAATGTGTCGGTTGTGTTTAAGAAACCGCCACTATAGGATAACATATGGTGTCGGTGCTAAATTTGCAGCCGCCACAATTGAATGATCTATTGTGTCTTTTGTTAATATAAAACCGCCATTATAGAGTAGCATATAGTGGCGGTTATAATCTAAGAATCGTCATTATTGTATTGTGTATAGTGTCTGCATTACTGTAAGAACAGACATATAAGAGTTAATTATGGTGTCTGTTTCAATTCAAGAACCATCACTTTACAAATATATATATTTTTTTTAAAATATTAGCTCGCGGAATTTTAGCGGCACCTCCACGTAAAATTGTCGTTAACCAAATATAAATATTGATATATTTCTGGCTGAATTTTGCTAGCACCTCCCCGTAAAATTGTCGTAAACAAAATATAAACATTGAAGTAGTATCCCTGCAAAATTTGGCAATAAACAACCCAACCAAATGCTTCATGCATAGTCATCGTAACAACCCGACATCTAATAAAAAAAACAATAATATCAATGTTTGCGAACAAAAGACTCAAGTGTATATTTTCACCATCAACCGCACACAAACAACAACCAAAATTCAATAAACTAAACTAAGCTACATGTTGTGTAAACATTTTGTAGCCCACACCTTTTTAACTTCATTCATATCCTCGAGTGACATGGTCAAATCTCCAATAATCTACATTTAAGAAAATCAATAATAAGAATTTTCTTTTAAAAAGAATAAATAAACTATTATAAAAATTATAATTAAAACGAGAAATACCTTCTCAAATTGTTCCTCATTGCCCTTTGAGTAGTATAATGTTATGTTATACTTCCATTTCATGACATAATAACCACATTCGTAATGTTCTGGTTATTAGCGACACTAAATTTATAAAATTGTATATTGTTAATTAAACTATATTAAGAATATAATTAAACTATATTAAAAATTATAATTAAAACGAGAAATACCTTCTCAAATTGTATATTGCCTTCCTTTTATGCTCAGCTTTTTTGTCGTCCTTTGTTGTGAATCCAAAATAGAGTGTTTTTTTCTATAAAAAAGATATACATAGTGTTCAACCCCAAGCAATAACAATCAACATCCAATGATTTCTATGCATTGAAATTCATACATAACGTTAATATTAGAAAATAACTAATAATATAAATAATAATAAAAAATATTGAATAATTACCCTTCATAAAATGCACCCATGATATATTTCTTTACCTCTTGAATCTTCATCACATGCATTATATAATCTTCACATTATCGCGTATTATGCATGTAATCTAAGAGCTTTACGGGACACATAAATCCAACTACATTCGTTGCTTCGATTTCAGTCGCACATTGATATAAGAAACTACAATTTCAACATAATATGAGATTAACAAGTAATAATCTAGATTTTAGTCTAAATAATGAGTAATATATATAGAATTTTACATACCTTCCCCATATTTGAAGGACAACAACATTTAATCACTGACTCCTGCCTAATTTCAACAATGGTCAAGTAGGACACCGTGTTACCTTCTTTATAATTATAAACTGACTCATCGATCACGATCTTAATGACTTCATCTTTGGGCAAAGAACATTACTTTTTTTCCAAGGCTTGACAATAATAATCCAATTAAATAATTGTTATATATTCATGAAATAATTGATGATCATGTTCATATTAACCGGTATTAAAACAAAAACGGACGAACTTACAAGTTTTTGAGCTTTAATAGCGGAGTCCCTTGTGTCTTTGGCCTCGTCTTTTCTCTACTTTTCATTGCTAGATTTGACCTTAAACTAAAATTTGAGTACAAATAGTGAATCAGTTGAATATACAAAGCAAGATAATCTGTTATTTCGTATAATATAAAATTATAAAAGGTTGTGTACGAATTTACCTTGTTTTCCACTAAAATCAAATATTTAGGCTATTGTGCAAAGCTCCCTTCTGCATCACCAATATTTGTGAATCCATTCCATAGCAATTGAAGTTGTGTGTCGGCTCAAATCCCTCATTTAACTTATTTCTATTACAATTTTGACAATTACTTATATCAGCATAAACATTTAACTATAGAATCATGGTTTTAGCATTATGGAGTTATCAAGAAAAAGCTATTAGGATTGGTCATGATGACCTGAAAGTTTTGGCTTATCCAAAGTTTTGTAGGATTGGTCATTATTTAATCTATATAGGAGTATGTTATTGAACTTGGAATTTGGTAATGTAGAATTGACACAAGTTGAGATGAAAAAAATTCTGGCCAATAATAAGCTGGCAGAGATTGCGTTACTGGTCCCAAACGCACTAAAAGGTAATTTTTTTCAGTTAGTCTCCCATAAGACGGTCTTGTCTTCAAATATGTCATTATTTTTTTAAAAGTGACCATATTTAATGAAATGAAAGGTTGAACCATAGCCTAAATATTTCATCAATCAACTACTTTTCTACGCATATTATTTGTAAGTTGTCTAAATTGTACTCTGTATTCTACTCCCGGGCTATTATATCCCTCATTATCCAATTCCTTGTTGTAGCATAATTTTGTATTCATTCCATTATGTAAAACACCAATCAGTCAAGTATTGGCTGCTTCTTTCTTAGAATATTGTACTAATTATTTTTACAACTCGTCTTATTGATGACGGGCACTATCCGTTACAAACTGAATACGGATAGTGCCCCTCTCACAATATACAAGTGGGAGGGCTAGTGGGGTGCTTCATTTTCCATCCACTTGCCCTCCCCACTTGCATATTGTGAGAGGGGCATAATCTTTGTGACGAATAGTGCCCGTCTTCAATGAGAAAGTATGTTATTTTTAAGGGTGCAATAGAATGCTGGCCTTGTGTGCCACAATTCCAATTATGAGTTACATTTATGAATCTATTGTCTTTGAATTGATCAAATACGAGTATTATGATCAAAAGGAATTGTCTTTGATGTCTTTGGTCGTGAATTCATATTAATTGTGTTGTATTGAGCAACATCACTGAGATAGCATCTTGTTATCTGGAGATCAAACTCCGAAGTGCATCCAAATCGTATCAAACGTAGTCAAAACATTCAGCAAGAGACATGTTATGTCGACCTGGGTTACAATTATTTGAGACTAGTAGTAAAGCGGCGTACCTTTTATAATATAGCTATGAACGAGGCGTAGATAACGAGGAAATCAAGGGCAGAGGCATCGTGAGCACAGAGGAGGGAACAAAGGTAGCGAAAACCCTCTTTTTTATTGTGTAACAAAGGCAACGAACAGGCGGTGGCAAGTTCTGATTGTTTTTGTGGGTGTTGACGGAGAAGGATTAGGACAACCAACCCTATTTTCTGTAGGTATGTAGTGATGATGAACGGTGTAGACGGTGGCGTGGAAACTGATTATTGACGACGTGGAGAGTGGTGAGAGAGGTAATCGACGGATGTCAGTGATTAGGGTATGGTGAATTAGGGTATGTGAAGAGGCGCGTAATAATAGTAAGTTTAGATAGATAGTTTACGTGATATATCGATTAATATGTTTTTTGTAGTTAAAATCGCCACAAAACTCCTATGGTGGCGGTTTTGATAAAAAATCGATGTTATATATCATTATTTTTAGTGTCATTTTTTATGTCGGTTGTAAGATTAATCGCCACAAATAACCTATGATGGCGGTTCTCAATTAGAACCGCCACGAATTATTTTTTTATAGTGACGGTACTTTATTAAAACCGCCACAATAGACCTTCTATAGCCCGAAAATTTTGTTCCCGCCAATATTTTTTGCTTTTAATGTCATTTTCTACAAGAACCGCCACGATAGGGGGTTTTTCTACTAGTAATGATTCTAATGATAATTTTTATAACTATATGATTAGATAAAATGAAAGATGGCATAATAGACAATATTTTACTTTCAACTAGATTGCTTTTAGATGAATTTCCTAACAACAATAATATGAAAACAATACTAATTAGATTGTAATTCATGATGATAAAAACTGCATAAGTAAATCAAGGATAGAGAATTACCGAAATTGGAATGCAAATTATGTAGGAAATAAAGTAAAGAACAATTATCCAACCCAATAACAAAAGCTTATAAAAACAGTAGAGAAACACTAAGAAATTGCATAAACTATAATCTAAAACTTATATGAAAGGAAGAAATAAACTATTAGATTATTGTATTCTAAATTGTGTATGAAAGTATGTAAGTTGATGATAAGTATGCTATTTGTGTGTGATGATCATTGGCTTTTATAGGGCTGCATGGCTGCTGATCTCTCGTCCAAATTCATACCCTAGTCAAAGCATTTAATCACTCATTTAAGCTCGGTAGAAGAAGAACTAAGTAACGTCCATTTGCAGACATACCCGATCGGGTTGTTGGAAATCCGATCGGGTAAGTGTGCAAGATGGAATCTTCCGTCTTTTCGTCTTTGGCACGGAATCCTATGCCTTGGTCATGGTTAATGCAATACGGAATTGGGCTTGGGCTGGTCTTCTTTTGACTTGGGTTGATGTTTCCCTTTGAAGTTCAAAGTCAAAATCCAAATTGAGTCCATTTGAGGAAGGATGTAGCGGAATCGTAGTCAAATCGTGAGATGGCTATCATCAGTTCCTTGAAAACTCGTATTCTAGTGCCTTTGCTCCATAAAGTAGGAAAATATAGCAAAACCGCTTCATTTCCTATAAAATGAGTCAAAACACGCAAAACAACTAGAATAGCAATATTAGCTCGTTAATCACTTAACAAAGTGCATAAATCGTATAGAAATCGAGCTAAAACGGGGGATAAATCAGTACAAAATATCACTTATCAAACTCTCCCAAGCTAAATTGTTGCTTGTCCTCAAGCAAACATAACAATCATAACTAGGACAAGGGTAGCTAACAATGATCAATCTATCATACAAATCTCAAAAAGTAAGCTCTTACAAGTAGATGTATCACAAACCCGTTACAACAAGGGCGAAGGAAAGTGCGAATCATGGTTGAGATTTACATAACGGCGCAGCATAGAAAATATTCTTTGGACTTTTCAGCTCTTGCATGATCTTTTTGACAATGGACTCTCACGGTACACTCTTCACTCAAATTTTTGTGAAATAGGAAATATTGGTTTAAATTTGAAGTGACACTCACCTATCCACAACTTATAAGAATGTGTCTGCAGTCTAGTATGGTAGACAATCCAAAACCATTAAGTAAAACTAATCATGATCAAAATGTAACATAGGAAGCATTAGAAAAGTAAAGAAGAGGCTTGGGAAATTTGGGTAAGAAAGTGGACAAATGATTTTGGTCATGTGGAGCTTAAAGTCAAGCTAGTAATAACCAAATATGTAGTGGATACTCAATCCAAATCATACCAATTCCCATCAACAATAGTCAAAGCCAAAAGCAGCATATTAGCTTATTAAACATGAAAAATCAAGTTACGACTTCCCATAATTTTTCTTTCTTTTCTTTCATGGAAGCGTTTTTCCTCTTTTTTTTTTCCTTTTCTTCTTTTTCCTTTTGAGCTTTCAATTTTTCTTTTTTTCAATTTTCATTTTTTTTCAAAGCTCTTTTTTTTCTTTTTTTCTCCGGGAATCAGCAATCCCGAGACAACAAGTTCACACCAAATGGTGGCATTATTAGAACATCGCAAAAGCACAGAACACCCCTTTACATAAAGTCGATTACTAGCTCAACAAGGGTAGGCAATATTATAATGTAGCTAGGAAGAAGGGTGTTTTCGCGAAATGTGAACAAGAGATTGAATGGCTTCAAAATGTAGATCATGACAGTAATACTTATAGAAAATGGAATAAAGACCATACTTATGCGTTTTGATGTAACACAGACTATAAGGAGAAACTACTCACTCCTAAACTTGGATCGAGTTCAGATGTACCGACCACTGGAGGCTCTATCTTACAATATGAGTAGCTTGCCAAAGTCAAGATCAAGCTTAATTAAGTCCAAATGCAACTTTCTACCTACTGCGTACAAGACATCCCCATGAATGCACAATTCCTCATAACATGTTGAAACATCAGCTTATAAAAACCATAAATTGAGAAATGTAAGATGGAAATGATCTTTTCTTTTTGTGTTTTTAATTTTTTCGATTTTTTTCTTTTTTTTTTTTATTAAAACTAAAATGAACTAAGAAAACTAGAAGAAAAGAAAATAAAATAAAATAAAATAAAAATCTAAATGCAATCCTAAATGCAAATCCTCCCCCAAGCTAAAACTTCACATTGTCCTCAATGTGCATGCAATTATAATAGATTCAAACCGTGAAACGGTTGGTAGCACATAGAACAGAGAAACAAGATGAAATTCTAATGGGAAAAGGGGCTAAAAAGAAAACGAAAAATGCGAAAAATAAAGGAAAGAAATAAAATTCTTACAAAATGTCTAGCCTCCCCCAAGCTAGTATAAACAAGGGAAGCTCCTCGTCATCTCATCACAAAGGCCACCAGCTACAGCCTCTCCGCTCAGAAGAAGGTGGCTCGGATGCGGATCTAGAAGCATCTGTATAGTAGGTATCATCTGCAGAATAATAACTACCACGAGAAGCAATGATCCCGGTTGGGTTGATGGCTCCTAAGGACTGGTACTCTTCTACTTGGTGATCTCTAAAATCACCTCTATACCCTCCAAAACTCTCAACGTCATAGTCAGTTCCACAGTAATTAGGTCCAGTCTGCGGCACACCTGCATCATAAATAGTACCATACCCCCCTTCGGGCCAAGTATAAAAAGATGGGTGGGGGCCCTCAGGTCTAATCACACCTTGCCTAGCAAAGTGGTCATAGATGGGGTGCAAAGCAAGCTGCTGGTTGGACTGAATTCTATTAACGGACAAGGTTAAGGCTTCAAACATGGCGGTCACATCGCCCGTAGCATGGGTCTGTGACAACCCTCGCGAATGCGGAAATATAAAACATACAAGCATGTGAAATGATATGCGGAAATACGGTATTTTAAAAACTTTTATACATGCAAGATATATAACACGAGGAGTGTCAAAATATTACAAACTAAGTACAAAATACAACAAAGAGACGGGGTCTCTTAAAATGTTAGCAAAGAACAAGTGTTTAGCAAAACTAGCTAAAATCGTCTAGAGGTAAAACTTCCAGGGACAACGCCCGCTAGCTCACACCCGAACCCAAAATAGCATAAGCAAAAAGCCATCCATGCAAGCAACCTGTTCATTCATGAAAAACATGAACGCAACAATCAGTGGGGAGTAACTCCGGGTTCTCCCAGCCATATCACATTAAACGTACATATAAGGAAATACAAGAGTGAAATCATGCATATATAGATATCCATGTGAGTTACGATAAGAATAAATAGGCAATCCAATATATAATGATAAGCTCATATGGAAATCAAATTGAGGAACCATCATGTTATTCAAGACTCGGGGAAGACACTCTTAGGCAACCGAATACGCTCACTAGGGCTTGCATCTCACCGTTAGCGGTATAAATTTGATAAGATTGAGACTCGACAGACAAACCAAGTCAAGTCATGCAATGATCACAACAAATCCAACATATTATCATCCATTCACGAACCAAGACATTGACGGTGCCCAATCATGCAATGACCATGAATAATATCATGAAATCACGCATTTAAAGACGACGGTGCCCAATCATGCAATGACCATGAATAATATCATGAAATCACGCATTCAAAGACGACGACGACCTCTCTCACGGTAAATGAAACGCACTAGCATCGTGTACAAGGCAAGTATGATTATGGGCATCCACGGGAGTAAAACCTTCCCTGAACGCATACACGATTCAATCCATTTCGTATATGTAGACTAATTTCCTCCTGGTAGGACGACGATAATAATACGGTTCCTAATCTAAACCTGGCCAGATTCCCGGAATGCACGTTTTCCGATTCGACATGCGATACACGTTTCGCATCCAAGACTCGGTCAATCATAGACGCCGAGTACCCCAAATTCGGTAGATCAATTCACGAAAGAGGCGGAAAAGAGCACAAGCCTCATAACAAGTGGTACGCTACATGCAAATAACACCAACTCGCAAGTACACAACATTTGACGGCCGGGTCGATCAACGCATAGCGTTCAACTCCCAACAACGTCGTCGTATGCCCACTAACACATGCATTTAAGCAGTAGGATACCTCTCCGTTCCGACATTCCAGCCTTACGAACGGGAAGGTAGCCAAGGGAATGAGAGTACAAAGCACAAGACAAAATAGTGCTCAAACCGTATCATTTGTAAAAACCGACTCAAAGTGAGAACATACCAAAAACCGTCACAAAACATGAGAATAGGGAATCATATAAGTTTAAATATGATAAACATGAGTCAATCATGATACATAAGCATTAGAACAAGTTTATGAAGCATAATGAATAAAAACATAGATCACCTCTCCAAAACAACGTTGTTTGGAAACCAACGAAAACAAGGGTCCACTTCAAACGGTCATAACTAGAGTTCTAGACATGGGAATGCAGAAATTCCAAGTGGAGGTGAATAGCTTATCCTCTTACGTTCCAACGAGATGTCACACGCTCAAAACAAGCAAGTAACGAAGGAGATATGATCATTTTACGAAAAGGGGTCAGTGCAGGAAAAATTCTGTTGGCAGCGTATGACGCAGCCTGCGTCACCACGACGCAGCCTGCGTCCCCCAACGCAGCCTGCGTCCTTCACGGGAGTCAAGGACGATCAAAAATCAACATGTTATCAACAACAAAATCCTCATTTATCAACACAACCCATCAATTCTCATATCAATTAACAACTAACAACAACCAACAACAACAACACAAGTCCTAAGCATACTAACCATAATCTAAATACGGTTTCTAACATGGAAAACACATTAAAACACGTAAATGATATCGAGTAACCCTTCACCGTTACCTTTTCGCGTCTTTAAACGGTTTCTAAACCTTCCTAGTCTCCACCTACATACAATTAGATAATCAAAGATGAATATAATTCACCTAGAGAAAGACGGATAATTTAAAAGCGAGAAAGACAGTAATTTTATTACCAATACGAATAGAGGAAGCTAAGAGGGGAATAATAAGACGAACTTACGTGAATTTAAGCGAGAAACGAATGCGGTACGATGATTCTAAGAATAGATCAAAGAGGGAGGCAAGGTTTTTGGTTTGCTTAAGGATGAAGAAATGTGTTTGGTTTGTGTTGAAATGAATTAGGTTAAGGGTAGTATGAGGGAGTATAAGTAAAGGGTGAGTCGGAAAAGTCAACGAAAGTCAAAGGCGGCTCAAAAGTCAAGAAAAGTCAAACTCGCCTTAAGACGGGATTCCCATGGAATCTCGCAGAAATTCCAAATACGAACTCGGAAATTCTAAATTCGACTCGAAACATTAAATTCTAAATTAAAACTTAAATTTGCTGAAAAGATTCCGTAAAATATTTCTACTAGAAAAAATAGGGTACATTTCCGGGTGTTACAATCACCCCACCTTTTAAAAAGTTTCGTCCTCGAAACTTGAGAGTAGAAAACAAAAGTATCAAGGACAAGAATCGGTTTTAAAAAAAAATTAACAAGAAAGCTTTTACAAGGGAAAACATTTATGAAATGATGTTCTTCTCGAAACGGTTTAAGGAAATTTTTCATAAGTGTGAAACTTTACTTACGGATCTCAAGAATGCTCGTCGCGAACGAGAACTATAATTATCCAAAAAGCAAAGTCGAAATAGTGAAATCGAAATTCAAAACAACGTTAGTAAGTGCAGGACTAGTTATCAGACGCGTCTCCAATAACAAGTGCAAACATCCAACCAAACGCAAAATCCAAATATAAAAGCAAAAGAAATCCATTTTCTCCAAAAAGAGGGTACACAAACCATTTTTAAACTTCTTTGAAACGTTAAATTAGAAATATAATATGGAAATTTGAAAGTTTTATCAAAGATAAAATCAAATAACAAGACATTACACGTACATAGAGCGACTCGAACTTAAAGTTCACAATTCACGATAACAAAATATATACAAAACACGCAAAAACGAAACAAATCGAACTCTTAGGGATATGAAGAGTCACGATGAAGTCAACAGAAAGTTCTACAAGAATTCGACATCACTTACTCTACTAATAAACCAAATCCTCAAGAAAATACAATTTACCCATTTTGCAACTCATCAATTTCAATCATCCGAATTCCTACAAAAATACTTCATAATCATGAAACTTCGAGTAACAAATCCCAATTATTCAAATCCAATTAGAATCTACTGAGGTCCATCGGCACGGTAGACTCCACAACTAACCACCCAAATGAAAATTCATTGCGAACTCTAATCTTCTTAGCTCCATCAAAACTCTTATTAGAAACCACCAACAAAATATTTATATCTAGGGAAACATGATCGTTAACAACCACAAGGTAAAAGAGGCTTACTATGAAATCCTTTGATCCAATTTATTCCAAAATTCATTATCCCAAGACTATTAACAATGAACCTTCTCATCTTCAAAAGTTAAATCACAAACCTCAAAAGAGATTAGTCACACAATCTCATTTCACTTAACTTTTGCCAATCATAGGGCAATGCGACCGTAAATCAATTTATTTAGCTCCTTCAAACTCTCAATACATCGGTTTTCGCTTATGACAATATTCCTCAAGTTTGGTCATCCAATCCAAATTCCACAAGGTAATTATTCCCGTTAGGGTCCAACATTTAAGACAACAATTTCCCAAGTAACCTTTAAAGACATCACTAAAATTCTTAACCACAACAACCAACTACCATTATGCTTATTTCGATCCTCAAAAATGATATTTCAACTTCAAGCTTTCATAGTCTAAGACCACTAGGAGAGTTTCATCCTAAGCTTATCCTTAATTCCTTATAATCATCTAAACATGGAACTTGCTTAATAGGACGGTTAGGTATCATATTCGAAACTCCATCAAAACACATCTACTAACCCTTACGATAGCTAATAAGGAAACTACCTCTCAAGAGAGTAGGGATAAATGAACATGATACAAGGAATATTAGGAAGCGTCATTAAAGACTACGATAAGATGAAAAAGGCGAAGGCGAAAAAGGAAAACGAGGTTGAGGAAGAGACAAAGCAGATAGTAGAGTTATGAAGATATCTGAGTAAGAAAGAAAGTACGAGCTTGTAATTTCTTAAAGATCAATCTTGACAAAAACATTCAAGAATGGAAATGAAAAGGAATGATGGCACGAGTAAGGGTTTAAGATTTAATCCACAAAGTTTCTCCTTTCAGACTTAGGGTGATAGTAAAGCAACTCATCCCAAACAAAGGTCTCTTACAAGGGACCATCGTACCCCATACAATCATCAAAGTAAGGTACACCTAGATTTGATAAATCGATTCCAACCCAATTCATCCATCCTTTCATTTCACACGGATTCCCAATTGCGGAATTGTAACTCAAGTATAATAACATTCCTTTA
Organism: Heliosperma pusillum; assembly: GCA_022085475.1. Classification (NCBI taxonomy): domain Eukaryota; kingdom Viridiplantae; phylum Streptophyta; class Magnoliopsida; order Caryophyllales; family Caryophyllaceae; genus Heliosperma; species Heliosperma pusillum. Next base: position 12,696 of record JAIUZE010018476.1, read on the forward strand.
GCTCAAATATTCAACACAACCTCAAAGGTTTCTTTAATTGAAGGACTAACAAATACTCTCTTATACTCGGTCATTTTTTTGAGTCTATAGCCCACGAGTTCATTATTATCAAAGTAAAAGCTCAAGTCAAACATCATCATTAACGTCCCAAGGTATTTCCATCCTAGCTCACATTATCGAATCTCGCTCATATCTATAATCCTCAAGTAATATGGTTCAACTTACAACGAAACCTTACTACTTCAAACGAGTCTCTGATACCATAAGGTAAGATCATATATTTAAATCCAAGAACTATAGCCAAAAGCTTTTCCACCAAGCCTATACTCACAAACACACAAAAGGAAACCACAAGACGTCACTTAACCTCAAAAGTATTTCGCACCTCAAGAGATCATTCAAAACTTCTTATTTACACCAAATAGACATATCATA
>JAIUZE010018477.1:0-15114 GCA_022085475.1 Heliosperma pusillum
CCCTAAATGTTTCAGAACATTACGGTGCCAGTCGTGATCGGACGTCCATAGTGTTTTCCTAAGTCGATTCTTTGACTATCGACTGTCTCTTTGAGATTAAAGTCATTTTTTGGGTGACTTTGGTTTCTTTCTAATGGTCGACCGTAACAGGAGGCTAAGTAGATTTTCACTGGGTCATTTCATACTGCGCTTGTGTCTGCAAGATTCGAGTTGAAGAAAATATCCAACCTTTTTCAGGATATGATATTTCTCAGGGCCACTCGAGGAGCTGTAACTGAAATGCATGGCCATGCTCGAATAAAGATTCGTTTATCAGTTAAGTTACTCTCTAGTCGGGGAAACCACTCTTGATACTGATCACTTGTAAACTACGACCTTTTTGAATACGGACTTTGCAAATTGGTTTACATTGAGTGGGAGAAATTTATTATGGATATGAGAATCGGTTATCGCACATACACTTGTACGGACAAGTGGGAGATTGTTTGAGCTAGTGTCCTCCACAGTTAGTGCAATAACATAAATAAATCTCTGTAGGTTCACAGGGTATACTTTGTATAATAATCAGTTGATTAACGTTTATCAATAACGGTTGACTTGCTAGATAAGTTTGACGTTATTGTTATACAGATGGCGGTGATCAACTGGTCCCTAAAAGTCCAACCTGAAAGATGTGTTTTGAGAGATGTGATTATTTGAGAAAAAATCATATTGATTACCCATTATATGAACTAAAAGTAGTCAGTGTATTTGGACTAAACGTTAGTCAATGTGGATGATGACATATTATTTAATAATGATTACATAAAGTTACTGAGACTATTCTGTAATTCTAAATTGAAATATAAGTTTATATTTAATTGTTTGGGATATATGTAAGCTAATTAAACATAAACCGTTATAATTAATTGGCAAATTATAAATATACGGATATTTATAATTAATGATGTATTATAATGTCGCTCCATGTAAAACGACGATTATAATATATTACATTATATTGGAAGCTAAAATGACCAAAAACGAAAGTATCCAGATACACTCGGTTTTTAGTCAATGGGTAGTTATTTTGAGGAGACAAAATCTCCCCATATAAAACCCTAAGGAGCCGTGAGATGCTAGGAGGAGAAAAAAAATTCTAACCTAATTGATTTTCACTTGAGCCTCCATCTATCAGATTCACACATCACAAAAAGAAAAAGTTAACAGTAACTTTTCACAAAAACACAAAACCTCCTTCTCATTTGTGAGATCGTGTAAGAGGTTCTCTTTCTAGCAAAAGAAAAGGGTATTTCTCGGAGCATCTTGGGTGCAACGATTAGGAGGATATCTATCTTGATATCTCTGTTCTTTACGCCTATTGCTAGGACCGGAGGTTGATTTCTATATCTTTTCTTTGTTTTCGTTTATGACTCGATAATCAAATTATTACTTTTCGTTATAATCCTATAATAATTGTATTGTGGTAATACCGATTTCCCACAATAGATACCTTGGTATTATAGAGGAAGGTGATGACTATAATGTGTTATTTTTTGAAAGTAACGAACCTACTACCTACAAAGCAGCCATTTCTAGTCCCGACTCAAAGTTATGGCTAGGAGCCATGCGATCCGAAATGGATTCTATGTACGACAATCAAGTATGGGTCTTGGTTGATTTACCTAAGGAGGTAAGACCTCTTCAGTGTAAGTGGATCTATAAGATCAAAAGTGGCATAGATAAACAATGATGTTTACAAAGCTAGATTGGTGGCAAAATGTTTCACCCAAGTTCATGGTCTTCACTATGACGAAACCTTCGCCCCACTCCCCATGCTTAGATCCATACGGATTATCTTAGCGGTTGCCGCATTTCATAATTATGAGGCAAATGAATGTCAAAACCGCCTTCTTGAATGAGATTCTAGAAGAGGAAGTGTACAAGACACAACCTGAAGGTTTTGTGGATCCATCAAACCCTAAGAAGGTATGAAAACTTAAGAGATCCATCTATGGTCTTAAACAAGCATCCAGGAGTTGGAATCATCGTTTCGATCATGTAATTAAACAAAATGGTTTCACTCGAAGTGTCGAGGAACCGTGTTTATACATGAAGTTTAGTGGGAGTAAAGTAACTTTTCTAGTCTTGTATGTAGATGACATACTACTCATTGGGAATGACATTCCAATGCTCACTTCTGTGAAGGAGTGGCTAGGGATTCATTTCCAAATGAAAGACTTAGGAGAGGCCCAGCGCATCTTAGGTATCCAGATTTATAGGGATAGATCTAAAAGGATACTAGCATTAAGTCAAGAAACTTATATTGATAAAATTCTTGATCGGTTCAACATGAAAGACTCTAAGAGAGGATTTCTTCCTATGGGAAGTGGGATCACTTTGAGCAAGTCAGAGTGCCTTACCAAACCCGAGGAGATTGAACGCATGAAATTGATCCGTTACGCATCTGCTGTTGGATCAATCATGTATGCTATGATGTGCAGTCGTCCCGATGTTGCATATGCTTTGAGCATGACAAGTCGTTACCAAGCAAATCCAGGTGAGAGTCACAGGATAGCCGTAAAGAACATCCTTAAGTACTTGAGAAGGACCAAGGATTCGTTCTTAGTTTTTGGAGGCGAGACTGAGTTACGTGTAAAAGGTTACACAGATGCCAGTTTCCAAACAGATAGGGATGATATGAAATCCCAATCCGGCTATGTTTATATGATGAATGAAGGAACTGTTTGCTGGAAGAGTTTCAACCAAAGCGTTACAGCGGATTCTACAACAGAAGAAGAGTACCTTGCAGCGTCTGAAGCTGCAAAGGAAGCTGTGTGGATTCGGCAATTTGTGGAAGGACTAACAGTAGTTCCTACTGCCAAAGATCCTATCACGATTTATTATGATAACAGTGGGGCTATTTTTCAAGCAAAAGAGGCCAAGTCTAGTAACAAGTCTAGACATGTACTTAGGAAATATCCTGTAATTAGAGATTACGTGGACAGAAAGGAAATTGACATTTGTAAGGTTGGGACAAATGACAACATTGCTGATCCTTTAACCAAGCCTTTATCAAAGGCTAAGCATGATGGTTATGTCGTCACAATGGGATTGAGACGTGTACCAGAATTCCTTTAGATTATGTAATATGTAATAATTGAATGTTGTATTAATTATTTCATACATGATAATTGCATTCATTGTTCGAGTTTTATTATAAACTCTTTTATTTAGTTTGACTAAATTTAATACTTTGTTTATCTGAATAGATTGTAAGACAATGTTGGACCCTATTCAAGTGAATAGAACAAACTTAGTATTTTGTCCCTAGTCACTCAATGAGGTGACGTCTCGAATTGACTAGATTGTAAGTCGATCGATGGTTGGTTCAGCACCATGGGGTCATGGAGATGACTGGTCGTTTACATAGAAAGACTGTATGACACTCTGTCCGACAGTGACCTTTGTAGAGACCCTTAAATCAATTTTTTGATGCCTGGTCGTGGCAGGGTCTTCTATCTTTTTCCTATGAGTCGATTCTTTTGACTGGCGACCGTCTATCTGAGTCAGTGCGGTTTCCGATTGGTTTTGGTTGATGTTCTAGGTTGTGCCGTAAAAGGAGGCCGATGGACATCTTATGGATCATGGTGATTTGCATCATACAGAGTAGATGAATCAACAGGAATTGTCCACCCACGTTGGGTACAAACATCTTTAGGCCACTCGAGGAGTAGTTACTATAAATGCGTGGCCACGCTCGGAAAGAGATCTATGGTAGATTTTCCGGTCAGACAGTTACTCTCCCTATCGAGAAAACCACTTTAGATATAATCAATCGCAAGTGCAACCTGAAAGACACCTTGCGTTGAGTGGGAGATGTGATAAAGAGACAAGAGAATTGGTGACACACACTTGTGTCAGACAAGTGGGAGATTGTTGAAGTAGGTGTCCTCCACAATAGTGCGCCACATAATAAATCTTGTTAAGGAATATAATTGGGATATTTATTGACTATATATATATATGATTAGTCAGTTGATTAACGTAAATCAATAACGGTTGGCTGACTAGAGTTTGACGTTATTGTCGTATGACGGCGGTGATCAACTGATCCCTTTCGGTCACACCTATAGGATGAAACCCAAATAGTAACTAATTAATTGTATATGATACAGTTGATTAGTCCATTACATATATTTGATATATATATACGATAGTTAATAGTTAGAAATTGCGTTAGGAACTCAAATTCGATTAAGCTTAATTTTCAATTATGCGATAATTGACTAATAAATTTATATCTTATTTTAATATGATTAAATAAGATCTAGTTTATTAATTAATCGTTAATTTACTAAATTAGTTGAGGTGTTACATATATTTTGAGTTAGAGCTAATTAGTTAATTATATTTACAAGGAGTTGTAAAATGAATTAACTAAGCATTGTGGAACCCATTATATATTGATATAATGGTAAAATATCACTTAAAATGTTAAGTACATATTATTTATTTATTTGTGTCATATAGTTGTTATATGATCAAATTAACACTTAATTAAACAAGATAATTAAGCATATGATTAATAAGTATTTGTGAGACAAATTTTAAAAATCAAAGTGGACCATATAAGGCCACTAGGGGCCGGTCAAGTAGTAGTGGGAAGTGATGATGGTTGCTCTTGTCCATGCTCACAAGTTACATGTGATTATGACATGAATAGTAAATCTAAAATCATTTCACTCAACACTACACTCTACCACTTTGCATGTGAATTAAAATAAGCAAAATTAGTCCCTTGTGAGGGCTAAGAGGACTGTCCATATTGCCTATAAAAGGGCAATATGGTTGTTCATTTTGTGTTGTTCATTCTTGCTTATTTGCTTTATCTCACTAAAATCCTCTCATCTTTCTAAAACTCTCATAAACTAATATTCACTAAGTATTACTATAGTAGTAGTATATTCTAATATTAGTAAAACTTTTCTTATTATCTAGTTAATAATAAGTTAAGTTTATTTGGGTAAGTCTTGGGTGCAATTTAAAGGAGATCTTCTAGTTTGGAGATTTTTGGAGGATCATCTATATAATAGATCAAGAACAACAAGTAGGAGTTCTTGTTGTGCCAATATCATTTCCATTTCAATGTGAGGAAATTTCTTCTTATATATAAGTTTCTTTATATTTGCATGCATGTTACATAGATAATTAAATACTAGAATAACAAGTAATTTAGTAACTAATTAGAGGAGTCTAATTAAGGTCTATGGACTTTCATGTGGGCAGGCCTTATGCTGGTTTTGCCTCAAGTTTGACCTCTCGAAAACTATCAATTGGTAGCTCTCCATGCAAGGAAGCACGCGAAGGAAAGATTAGGCTGAAAGAAGAAGTAGAGGAACGAGAAGAAAGAATAACAATATCACTTGAAACCGGTTGGAACTTTACCCTTAATTCAAAATACGCTAAGAAGCACTTAGAATCTATATATGCCAGGCACACCTGTCCCTCGGCGTTTACTTGTATCCATCATGTGTGACTCTAGTTTCAAGCAAACTACTTTGACTGTTTTACGAGAGGAATCCTTGGTGAGCTCGCTTGAAGCTGGGGCGCGTCTGGTATCCCGAATCTCATCTAAGATCGAGGTGCTTCCGAGGAACTAGGGGACCTTCTCGAGCACATGCAAGATGGACGTGTCTTAGGCGAGACAGCCTTTCTCTGGAGCGAGAAAGCCTTTGTCTGGAGCGAGATAGGCCTATCTCGAGCGATATACTTTTGTCTCGAGCGAGATGCCCTTGTCTCGAGCAAGACAGGTTTCTTTGAAGCAAGATACCTACGTCCCCGATTGGGGACACCTAAACCCGATCGGGTTGCCTTTCGCTTGATCTCCCTTGCTTTAATGAAAGTCGAAAGTACGCCATTAATGGCACGCGTCTTCGAAATCCTATAAATAGGAGGCCTTCCAAGCTTTGAGATAACATCCAACACCTCACAACACAACTCATAACAACATCCCTTTTCTATATCTTACTTTAGATTAGTTTAGTTTCAATTTTAGTTTACTTTGTTATCAACATTTTGTTTTAGTAGTCTAAGCTTTATTTTGGAGTTCTATTCCTATTCAAGTTCTTATTCCTTTGGTTGGTAGTTTCTATTCCATTGCGTTTCCTTTATCAATCCAATATCGTTCTTGTTATAGTATTATCATGTTTACGTTTACATCTTTGTTAGTAGTTAGTTTCATCTTTAAAATGAGTTAGTAGTTTATTTATCAAGGGCGTAGGGGAAACATGTTAGATTGGCATTTGCTATTTTTAGATTATGAGTAATGTGAATGTTAAATTGTTTCTATTTTTGGAGTAAGTGTCCTCAACAATAGTGCGATCACTTAATTAAATCTCAATAACAAGAATACAAAGGGATGATTAACATTATAGCCAACCGGTCCACATTAATCAGTAACGATTGGCTTACTAGAGTTAGACGTTACTTTCGTATGACGGTGGTGATCAGTTGTTCCATTGAGGTCACACCGAAAGGACGATTCCGTAATCATGAAAGTTAATTAATTGTATAATTAGTGAAAATTATATCTTATTGTAATATGATTAAATAAGATTCAATTTAGTAATATTATTGTTATATTACTAAGAATGCTTAATGTTTATGAAACATTTGAGATATGCATGATTGGTTAATTATGATTACAATTAGTTGTAGATCATATTAACCAAATATGAGATGACCCATTATATATATATATGTGATTATAAATTATTACTTAAAATATTAAGTTTAATTTATTTGTTATGAAATTGCATTTAAATTAGTTAAATGCATATTTATAAGCTAAGTTACATGTCACATGTCTTATATGTGACAAATGACAAAATGAGAAAATAAAATGGATTCCCATTTTATGTGGGATAGCCGGTTTTGGAGAGTAGTAGGGTAGTGTTTACGTATTAATTTGTGCTCTAATTAAGAATTAGACATAATGATTAAAATCCTAAAACTAGCCCTAAGCCTACTTACCTTGTTAAGGTAAAAAGTGAGAAGCATGGTCAATCTTCCCTTGGTTGTGCCGGTTTTGGTGAGTGAATAAGAGGACGTGTTTTCCTCTTATTTTCACCACTTGATCATATTCAAATTAATCTCTACATCTCACTAAAATAACAATATACTTAGAAACTTAAGAAGTTTCATAGAGCTATTGTTTTAGTACAAACACTACATTACTTAGTGTAGTAATAAGAGTGTTTGTACTCATTAGTAAGGGCTACTATTGTATTATACTAGTATTGTAATATTATAGTGATTTGGGATAGTTTAGGTGCTACTAATTAGAGTGTTCATATACTTGGAACTAGGAAGTTCATCCCTCTATTTGTAAGCTCAAGAACAAGGGTAAGAAGGAGTCTTACTCTTGTGCCGTTACTCGTCCAAAACTCAACGTGAGGAATAAATTTTCTACTCAAACTTTGTTTTAATTTATTTGCATGCACTAGATCTTGGACAACTAGTTAAAGAGTTAACTAGTTAATCATAAGAAGTGTCTTCTGAGTAGGTATATAAACCTATCAATTGGTATTAGAGCATATGGATGTTGCATGCAAATCGATTTTATAAGTTTTTACGAGTTAAAGTAACTAAATAAAACTAGAAATTTGTATTTTATTTGATAAAGTCACAAAATTTTTATGCATGATATATCTTCTGGTCCTAAAATGGTTTTAGGTCATTTTGATGATTTATGGAAGATTATATCTTTATTTAATGATTTTAAGTTAAATAAACACATTTTAATAAGTAAAATGAATTTTTATGACTAAAACTATTTAAACGTCAAATATGGCCATGAAATTTTAGTATAATATCACATGCATATTTTACCTACTATATGTAAAATTTGAGATAAATATGATTTATTTTGCATGATTTATAAGTTTTAGGGTTTTTCTACATGGTACCCCTATGTTTTTTCGAATTCTACGTGGTAGCCCTTAATTTTTAAAATTATAAATGGTACCCCTATACTTAGTAACCTACTAAATATCGAGTTTTAAAACAGTTAAGTTTTACAAAGAAAATATGTTTGTGATTGTCTAAGGATATTTATGATAATGACATGCAAAATTATTCTCAAAAGATCAATGAAAAGTGAATAAATATAAACGTTTAAAATAGGCAGATTAGTGCATTTTAGGTATTTTGAGAGGTTTTCATTAACTTTAGAGGTATCATGTAGATTTAAAAAAAAACGAGGGGTACCAAGTAGAATTCGGAAAAATACGAGGTCATAAAAAGTGATTATTTCAGCAAAAATAGCTAAAACAAATTTTTTTGCATGAGAAAACTATTTTATGTTGAATATATGTTATACATATCAGATTTAAAAATAAAAAATTAATTAGATTCATTTTCGTGTGTTTTAAGAGTTTTATTTGATAAAATCTATTAATTGCAACTATATTTTTATCTCAAATTATTTGAAATGTTTTGACCAAAATTTTTACATATTGAAGGTACTAGAAATGTTCCAGAATGATAAAAAAATTTATTTTTCAAGTTTTGAATTATTGTAATTAAATTTGGAATTATTTCATAATTGTTATGTGAATAAGGATAAAAAACGAGCAATAATATAAAACCGAGTTGAATTAATGTCAAATAATTAGTGGAGACTAATATCTGAGTCCTAAAATAGTTTGGGTAATTAACTTGGGCTTAAATTTGATTTAAGTATTGATTTGTGATTTTAATTGGTTATTATCACACATTTCCATAAAATCGGGTTGTATACGATATAAGTTTTATTAGGGCGATTTGGCACATTAATATTGCATGAGTTATACATATAACTATGCTGCATTTTGAATGAATTAATTCCCTTTTGGATTTATGTAATTTTGAATTATGTAATTTGTCTTAGTATGACCTTAGTTTTTAATCGATATTACCCGAAATGTAAGGGAATATTGATTCGGTTGTAATTTTAATGTGATCTCGTATCACTTTTATTGTAATGTTTTATTTTTACAAATGTATAATAGGAAAGTCTTGTAATTGTATTATATATTTTTGTAATCATTTGTAATTCCGTAGTTTCCTAAAGACGATGCCATTCGTAAAGGCGTTTCGAAAGAGACGGTGTTCTTGGGAGACGTGCTCATGAATTTTAAGGGACCAAAGGAGTTGGTTTCCGAATTTGTAAATAGATTATTTGATTTTCTATTTCTAGGAAGGCCATACTAGGAATTTACTTTATTGCTTGCATTTTATTTATATGTTACATGCATGCCAAATCGCCATATAAATCACACATGCATTTTATCGAGTTATCGACCATGTCAATTATAATTATCACAATTTCATAAGGAAGTAGGCTCGGCTCACCGAGGTGCTAAACTTGTTACGTTGGAAAAGTGGGGTAATAAATTGTTATTACATCAAAATTTGGTTGTCCTCAACGGAAATATTAGGGTCCGTGGCCCATGTGTTCCGGGCTCAAGATGATAATAAATGTATTTCATTGACCAAGAATTCTAATTGTAGAAGTGGTTAAGGAGTTAACCCACCAAATTATATTAATAAATGTTGTGGAGTCCGTGGCTCACATAAACCAGAGTTGATATAGAACCTGGGTCTTAGAATCATTTTTATATTTGGGTAGAGGTCACTATATAAAGGTTTAACTTGTTTAAAATGTTTACAAGTATTTTAAAACGATAAATGTTGACATTTCCTTTATCTCCAATTTTGTAGTCTAAACTTGTTTATTCGCAATAATATCTACCGTCCCACCTCCCGCACCAACTCTTACCACCGTGTCATGTCTTAGATTCTTTATCGATCGATGCAAAATCGAAAAGAATGGTTCTAATTTTGCAAATTGGAATGGGCAACTTCGCCTAGACACCAAAGGTGATTGTAAACTTAGTTACCTCACCAAGACTTCTCCCACCACTCCTAAATGCGAGGTCAACTAACGCCGTAACGGAGGCCTATGAGATTTACCCAAAAGAAAACGGCCGCGATCAAGAATGTCTTGATCTTCTCTATGGATGCCAAGCTTAAAAGGAATGTCATAAAGGTGAATTCCACATATGAGATCTACTATAAACTCGTGACCATGTTTTCACGAGTTCCTAGGATCATATAATATGATGCCGCATCACAATGTTTCGACCTTAACATGAAGGATGGTTAAAATGTTAACCCCCATGTGTTCAAAATGAGTGACCATGTTGAGGTACTAAAGGAGCGAGGAATAGCGATTCCCGAGCAACTTATGATTGACCGTATACTCCACTCCCTAAACCGTATCAAAGGGTTTGTCAATTTTAGGGTGAACTTCAACATGCTAAATGCCACCGTCACAAATCATGAATTGCACAAGATGCTTGTGCAAGCCTTATGTGACTTGGGTTTTCAAGCTCGTACTAGCAAAGATATTTTAAACATCAATGTCAAGTGCAAAGGGAAGTTCAAGAAGAGTGGACACAAAGGGAACAAGCCCACACCTTCTAAAACAAAAGAAAAGCTATTGGGAATAGTTCTTCTAAGTCTAAGAAGGTTGCTCGACAAGTGCTATTATTGTAATGGTACAGGCCATTGGCAATGTAACTTCTCCAAATATTTGGGAAATATTAAGACTGGACAAGTTCCTCCAGTAGATAATAGTTCTTCCGGATGTTTATGTTGATGATATTGATCTCAACTTTGGTATTTTGATACAAGTTGTAGTTCTCATCCTCCTAATTGGATTTAGCGCATGAGAAGAGAGACAAGGCAAAGTTAGCTTGAGGGGATCTCCTATGGAATGGCTTGGCGCTAATATGCTATTTGTCTTCCTAGTTATTTTGAACATTGTTTTGGAACTTTTGATTTCCGTGTTAGACATGGAAGCGGGTTTTTATTTATTTTTGAAAGACAATTGTTGTACTTTATAATGATGGCTTGGATTTCAACCCAAGTCATTATATTTATGGAATTTTTTGTTCTTAAACTTTTCATTATACAAAGTTAATATCGTAAACATAAAGTATTGCGACTCCAAACTCTTTTCCTTTTCTTTCTTTTAAAAGTATAATTGATCATATAAGAAAATGTAATGATTGGATCATTATAATCACCTATGTTATGAATTGGATTCTCACTTATGGACTTGTGACTAAACATCACAACTTATTTGAAATAAGAAAGATCAATTGCAAAGTCAAATCGAGTTAATGAACTCACATTTGGAGATTTGCAATCCATACAAGCCCTAAGATATGATCTTTTAACGCCAATGTGACTCCATACGAGTTATGGAAGGGATAAGAACCCTAAATTTGTTCAAGACAAGGATGAAGATCCACGTACTTAGCTTAGATAGAACAAGTCTATTGAGAAGTTAGAATAAAAAGTCTAAACAAATAAGTCTACTATAAATCGCTCAAAGTTAATACGAGCATTTTACTCCTTAAACCTAGTGTTTGTGGCTCATGGTGCTATCCTTCAAGAAAATATGTGTATTTTCAGAAGGATTGAGTGAGAGAACATTTGTCACGAACTAATTTTGGATAGGGAGACAAGAGAAAATGTTCTCAAGTCGTCCAAGGTTAGAGGCTAGTATTTAATTTTTTTTTTTTAAAGTAATAGGAATATGATCTATAAATTAGCGGTTATAATTTCCAATTTGAATTTGTTGCATAAGAGGCTTAAAAACCCAAGATGGAGTCTATGCATATAAATAAATTTACTTGGAAAGGTTTGGACCCTCTCTAAGGTAATTGCATAAATGGACATAAAGATGTCTACATATTCAAGTTGAAATATAACCATATTTGAGATCCAAGTTATCGTTACTACACCTCATAAATGTATATGTATGACAAGTAGTTGTTGAAAACAACTTTTCTGAATGGGTATTTAGAAAATGAGTGTGTATGTGACACAAACATATAATATCATACAAAGCTTTAGAGATCAAATGTATGATCCTAAGAGAGCGCTTAAGGGGTTGTAATGATCGTTTCATGATAGCAGAGATTTCCTCGAGCTGTCGAAGAGCCATGTTTATACATGAAATTAAGTGGGAGCTAGATCTATCATGTGTGGGCATGAAGATTAAAAGGAGTTAAAATCATCATGTTTGGACATGAAGTTTAGTGCGAGCAAATTGTCTTCCATGTCTTGTGATACGGCTATCGCAACCCTATCAAAGATAAAACCTAACGGTCTCAACAAATGTAGTAGAGGCAGTCGGGTATCGAATCCACAGGGAGAAGGAATCCTATAACTTGCTAAGTTTGTCAAGGTAACACAACTGGGGGGTTTGTTTAAAAGATTTTCTAACACTACAAAAGGAAAGGGAAAGAGAAATAAAGAGAGAAAAATCAGGAAGAAAAAGAACTAGGATCGTCGGTTCCCAATGGCATCTAGGGTCAGGATAGAAATCAAAGTAGAATCTAAACAGGTTTGTGGGTAGTGAAAAGGTCCTCTCGGTCCGCTATTCGCCCTAAGATATACTAACTTAGCTCTCGCCCTCATTAGCATAATCCCAAAGTTCATCACTGATCTGTCCTCTTTCAAAATCTCGATCTAGGTCAAGGGGGTATCAAATCAATCAATTGAATGCGTCGACTCAAACAATTAAAAGCTAGTAAATGTGATGATTGCTTCCAAACCTAATCTAAAGACTACTAATCAACTCATCTTACCTAAGCCACGGTTCCCCTAAATCCTAGCAAAGGAATTAGCTACACATAATAGAAAGAAGAAGAACAACAATAACAAATAAGGAACAAAAAGACATAGATAAATAACTAATTGAATTCCAGAACAATAATACCGAATTGGAAAGAAGAAGAAAGTCAGAGGAAGCCCTCCAATTCAGATCCAAAAATCAACAGTCAAAAGTCAGTCTAGGGTAAATAGTTGCTGTCTAGTCTGAAGTCTAGAGTCAGGAGAGATCCTCCTATTGTTGCGTAGTTTCACCCTTAAGTACAATCATAGATTACAAGGCATCCACACTAATTCACGAAGCCCATCATTATAGAACCACTCGATCGAGTAGACATTGTTGTCCAGACCACTCGATCGAGTGGCCTCAGTGCTCGATCGAGTAAATGCCCAAATCCAGCAGCTCGATCGAGTGGATTTCTTACTCGATCGAGGTCTTCTAATCAAATCGTTGGTCGATCGAAGGCTATTGTACTCGAACGAGAGTTTTGCTCATGGATTTCGTTCTTCCATTCCTTTAACACGGCTTCACGCATTCCGAGATGCCAAGATTCCTTTCCGACTCACTTATGCATGCTTGAGGAGCTAGAAAATGGCTAGTTTTCCGTCATTCTGGTTCACATCTGCAAATATTACAAAGCAAACCAAAGTAGACTATTCGGGGGATATTTTTAGTGTAACACTACTAAATGACCATGGAAATGCGTGCAAATAGGGCCTAAAAGGTCTATATAAAATACACGCATCAAACTTCCCCAAACCAAACCTTTGCTTGTCCTCAAGCAAGAAAGGATGCAACAAACAAATGAAACAAATAAACTCCGGACTACCGCAAATCCCCTGCTTGAACCAATTTAATGCAACAATCAAACTCAGCAATGATATCAAATGCAAACGAACTGAACCGTCGACCTTGCCAGACCATAAATGTTGGACTCTCGCGAGTCACTCTTCTCTCAGCAAGGCAAAGGGTAAGCAAGTTATGTGTAAGAGAGAGAAGGAGAAAATAGTCGCTCACCTAACTACGACCGTCGCGTTCATGCAATGCTAACTAATATGATAAATGATTCAGTTACCGTACACACGCACAACCACCATTCAAGGATTATCACACGCTGAATACTCGCAACATTTGGATAAGTGAGGTTATGGGTAAGAAGGGGCAAAGCGATAATGGAATAGAGGAGGTAAAGCGTCAAGCTAGCTACCTGATCTTAATAAAATAACAAAAACCGTCTTCTTTTCTCACAATGAAGCACACAGCCACGATTCGGCCAACAACTCACTAAAACCAACAGGATGGAGTGAAAACGAACTGGTTAGCTTATTCAGCTCTATCTGAACCCCCAAATGATATATGAATAAAGCACGGGAACAGAGATCAATTTCTTTTGTTTTTCTTTTTCTCTGACATATTTTTTATTTTCCTCGTTTATTTCATCAAAATTTCCAGCTAACATTTCCACGGAAACAATTTCAAATTCAATTCCCAATTTCTTCAGATACCAACTCCGTAGCAAGGATGCAAACCAAACTGATAAAATGAAGTAAATACCTCAACAACCACTACTAGACTAGCTCGACGCAAGGTAGGCTAAATTTAGGATGTAGATTGTGGGTCAACTGGCAGTTTTGGCCGAATGTGGAGTTAACTGGGTAATGAGAAAAAGGGAAATTGCAAGTATTCTCCAAACGTGTGATACCGACCACGAACCCGTACGTGCAGGCAATAAGAATCAGATTTCATATACATGCAATGCGATGACACGAGGGAGTAACTACTCACAATCCTATATGAACTGGTCATAGATGTCACCAGTTTAAAAGCTCTAATCCTCAGAATATGTAGGTAGGTCGCCAACATGTCAAGTCAAGTCTATTCGTTCAGCATCGATTAACAGCAAATGATCATGCAAGAGATATTAACTGTGCAAGGCTTAAGTCGAGACTAGATGAAGAGTAGGAGAAAATCGTTCCGACTCGACTAAAATGCAAAAATAAACATGAAAATTGTTGAAGTTCTGGAATTTTTGAGTGATTAACAATGCATACGAAAATGTAGTAAAACGAAATGCAGACACGATATGGATGCAAAACCTAACTGAACTTCCCCAAACCAAACCGTACAATGTCCCCATTGTACAAAGTAAAGGAAAAAGAATTGCAACCTAGAGAGAGGCGGGAACTTACAGGAATGCGTGTATGACCGACTTCCCCAAACCAGACCGGAATGATGTGCTCCAGGGAGTCGATCGAGTAGAAAACTACTCGATCTAGTGAAAGTGAGATGGAGCTTGCTCGATCGACTGGAAAACCAACTCGTCCGAGAGGGTTCCTTCGCAGGAGTACTCGATCGAGTAACTTGAGTGCTCGATCGAGTAACTTGAGTGCTCGATCGAGTAACTT
>JAIUZE010018482.1:0-16416 GCA_022085475.1 Heliosperma pusillum
CTTCTCAACAACAACTTGCTCACTTGAAGAGCACTCTTCCTCTTTATCATCCAACTCAACAACCTCAATTTCAATTGGCCCATCATCTTCCACTTTGTCTCCCTCTCCATTATCATCTTCAATTGGCATTCTTGGCCCCTCATAACTCTTTCCACACCTCAAATGGATAGCATTGGCGGTTTCATTTCTAGGTGGGTTACCTTGAGGAGGTAATTGACCCTTTCCCCTAGAGGAACTCCCCGAAGCTATTTGGGTCACTTGGGTTTCAAGCATTTTATTGTGGGCAAGGATGTTATTGATGATAATATCTTTGGCTTGGTTATCTTTTTGCAATTGGAGAATCGCTTTGTGAATGTCCAAGTTTGGGTCCCCAACTTGTGGTTGCATGGGAGGTTGATTTTGTGGTGGTGGGTTGTATTGATTTTGGTTGTATTGTGGTTGATTGTAGGAAGGTTGGTTTTGATTGTATTGTTGTCTTTGAAAGTTTTGTTGATTGTTTCTCATGGGTGGAGCAACATATGGTTGTGGTTGGGGTTTTTGAACATTTTGGCTTTTGTATGAGAGATTTGGGTGATTCTTTGTGTTCTCATTGTAGAAGTTGGAGTAGGGGGTTCCTTGCCTATAAGATTGAAAGGCATTCACTTGTTCCACGGATCCTCTACATTCTTGAGGATCATGACCAAATGTTCCACAACACTCACAAACCCCTTGAGGTAAGCTTGGTGCCATCACCATAGCATTCACTTGTTGCATAGGAGGTTGAGTTAATGAACTTTGAGCTTGTTGGAATAGAGCCGTTTGTTGGTCCATTTTGAGGTTCATTGCTTCCATATAAGAGCTAAGTTGAGCTCCAAAATCGGCTCCCATTTGAGTAACGGAGCTCACTTCATGTCTCCCCTAGGAGTTTGCCTTGGCCTACTAAATTGTGAGTTATGGGCCGCCATCTCCTCTATTCTTGCCCAAGTTTGAGCATCATCCACTTCCGTGAACCTTCCATTTGACCCCATATTCAAGATTCCTCTAGATTCTTCAAAAAGTCCATTCCAAAATTGTTGCACCAAGAACCACTCACTCAAACCATGGTGAGGGCAAGAACGAATAATCTCCTTGAATCGGTCCCAAGCATCATAGAGTGACTCTTCATCCCTTTGCTTGAATCCGGTTATCTTAGCTCTCAACATATTTGTCTTTTCCGGTGGATAGAACTTTTGATAAAAAGCTAGAGCTAGCTTCTTCCATGAGTCAATACCTAGAGCGACCTTGTCAAGACTCTTCAACCATCGTTTTGCCGCTCCAATAAGGGAGAAAGGAAACAAGACCCATCGGATTTGGTCTTGAGTCACTCCCGTTTGAGAAACGGCATCACAATAATCACAAAAAGTCTCCATGTGTAGATGAGGGTCTTCACTTGGCATACCTCCAAATTGGTTTCTCTCCACCAATTGGATAAAAGCGGTTTTAGCAATGAAATTTCCGGTGAGATTATGTGGTACGGGGGTGGTGTTTGGAAGAGTATCCTCCGTGGGAATGGAGTGAGATGAGAATTTAGGCATTGTTAGAAGAGTGGGTGGTTGGATGTCTTGTGGGATGGTTGGTGGGATTCCAAAAGGATTCACAAATTCCGCAATCGGCACAAAATCCTCCCAATTCTCTACACTTGGATGCTCAATTTCTACCTCGTTACTTTCCCGAATTTCCCTTTCTTCAATTGAAGGTAGAGGCTCCTCCGTTGTGATAATCGGATTTGAAGAAGAGCTTCTACTTGCGGTTTTGAAGACTTTGCGAAGTCTCCTAAAGGTCCTTTCGATCTCGGGATCGATTGGAGGTTGATCCTTTGGGGGAGCTCGCCTGGGCATACAAGAAAACTAAATGTAAACGGTGAGAATGCCTCGAGAAACTAGGTTTCTCAAGACAAGAGGAAAAAAAAACTAAAGCAAACTAAAAACAATCAAATTAAACATACACCGTCCCCGGCAACGGCGCCATTTTGGTGTAGTGTAGGATTGATGTAATGTAGGGATGTCGATCTCAGGGACGGTTGATGTTCAATATTGATCTAAAAGTCTACTCAAAGTCTCTTGCAAGTCACAAGCGATTTGGGTTTGGGTTTGTTGGCTACACTAATTAACAACAATTAAAAGCAAATAAAAACAACAAAAAGAGTCTAAGGCTAAAAAGGTTGGATTTTTATCAAATAAGAGAGAAGACTAGGGTGAGTGGGTTCATATGGGTAGTAAAGTCGAGTGCAGGGGTCGGGTCTAATAGTCGAAAGATCATCTAGTCTAGGAAAGTGAATTGAGGCTTCCGTTCTTACAATTCCTCCTCAAACCGACTCTAACTAGCTATCGCGTCACTAGATACGGCTTGCCAAAACTAGCGGTTCTACGAAAGACCACGCCTTTCGATCTTATGGCATTCGAAACAAACGAAAGATTCATGCAAACTCAAGTAAGCATTTCATCAAACATGTTATAAGCATAGCATGGAGACTAGACAATAATCAACTATTAACCCCAACAATACCACATTAAACCATACAAGGACCCATAATCCCCCACATTACCCTAGCAAGATTACTACTCACTCATACTTGAGGGAAATTCGATATTTACTAAAGATTGTAAGAGGAAATCAACAACAACATTAAACATTTCTAATTAACAATAAGTAGATAACAATAATCGAAATGAAAAATTAATTAAAAGCAAGATTAAGTAGAGAAATTATACCCACTTGGAGAAAGATTAGAACTTTGATATAAATACCAAGATTTCGTCACAAATCCTTGAATATAACCCAAGTTCATACACTAAACCAAGTTGAAATCACTAATTAACCGACTAATTTGCTTAATTAAGGAAGATTAATACAAGATTAAAACTAATTCTATGGAAGTTCAGATCTAGGGTTTCGTGCCCTTTAATTACATGAGAGGGTCTATTTATAGGTTTACAAAATGAAGGGAAGATGGGCCTCGAGAAGCTTCATGGACTGGTACACTCACGACCGTGAAATGGGTTTCACGGTCGTGAAACACGTCTCACGACCGTGAAACTCCAAGTCACGGTCGTGAGGAAATTGGCAGAATGAAGGTCAAGTTTCACTGACAAGTCACGACCGTGAAGTGCCATTTCACGACCGTGACAAAGGTTTCACGACCGTGAGATGAGTTTCACGGCCGTGAAACCAAATCCACGATTTTCTTCCTTTTTGGCAAAGCATCTCACGACCGTGAGATGCATTTCACGACCGTGAGATGCTCCTTCTCCTTCTTCCTTCGCTTGACTTTGTTGTTTCCTTCTCGGTTTCGCTTGCCTTGACTCGGGAGGGCTTTGGCGAGTCGAGTAGGGCCCCCAAGGGTATGTGGGCCCCCCTAGGTGTGCCGTGGGTCCTCCGAATGATTCACCTTCTTCTTTCGCCTGATCAAAAGTAGGTAGAAATCGCCTCAATTGACGGTTTACCTACAAAAACACGATAAAAGCAAGAAATATGCTAGAAGAAGGTGAAACACGTAGAAACGCTCCTAGGGAGCGTTAAAGGCAAACAAATTGAGGTGAAAAAGGGTGAAAATGTGGAGTGAAATGACACTATATCAAAACATCTGTAGACGTACAAATATTTCGTGAGATAATCCATTGGCAACAACAAAGTTATAACAGCTTTCACGTCCTTTCCATCCTTTGGCATGTATGACATGTTTATATAGTTCCGACGAAGTTTGTTGTCTCGTTTTGGATTAAGGTGCTGTATTGAATCAGATAAATAAGTATAATTATATGTAAGGTTGCACTTATGCCATCTACGGTTAATATACGGAAAAAACAGGTATGCTCACACTTGCAGTTGTTGGTACGTACACCAATTCTGGTGAAAGCACCGTTGAATAAATCCCAAACATATCAATGACCTAAAACGAGGAATGAATGACATTAGCTACTATGTAATATGGAAGGGATCAACTTAAAAAATAAGCAGAATATTACCATGTCCATGACCCATTTTCGATTTTTCAAAGTGGCCATACCCTCTCTTGTTGCATTCCCGAATTTTGTTTGAACAACCACATCACTACAAAAACAGATGCAATATGTTCAATGTAGGTAAAAAAACGTAGAAGGATCAATCTAATAAATTACATTTGAAAAGATGGAAAGCGTTGTCACATCCTTACAACTTTGCGTCATCTCCCTTGGATGCACTGAACGCGTATTTCAGAAGTTCAGCATCAGAGTGACTCGCTGCATCTTCAACGGGTTGTTTCCTTAAATGATTAAAAATAACACGGTTAGATTATGTTAAGTAAATCAAAAGACTGCATAAAAGGTTATGATAACAAATAAGTATCCTTGCCCAGATCTGGTGTGATAACGCCTTGCATCAGATAGTACTTGATCTCTGAGTTCATTCTGGTCGCTGGTCAACAGAGCATAACAGTATTTTGCCTTCAGTTTAAGGACAACCTTATCGGCTGGCCTACACTGTAAGATATAATAAAAGAAGACTTAATGATCTATTTAGTGCACCTAATATTGTAATTTACGTATATATGTAACAAACGATATACGTTGCTTACATTAACAAGATTCAATTTAAAAGTTCTACGAGCTCCTGCATATATCTCCATGTAACACATAAGGTAAATCCCATCATCAAAATCAATAGTTTGCGATTTGGCAACATATTCTTCACATTTGAAAAACTCAATTGCCGCAAATCTTTTTGATTTGGGTATCATGACACGTCTAATGAAATCCCTCTGTGGAGAACAGTCAATATCAGTAAAAACGTATTTGAAATGAGGATAAAACATAACAATACGGCAATTAAGAAAGTGTTAACAGTCGAATGCTCACCACGTTCTGAACATATACATTAAACTTTAATGTTTGAGGCCGCATTGGGTGTATGACTTCAATTTTGCGAGATATAAAGTTGACGCAAAACAACATCGGCTCCCGCAATGCGAATGGGAAGAACATAGAAAGGAAGAAGATATGAAGTAAGCCGAATACCAACAAGATGCGAGAAAACAAACTGATTAATAGTAAAATAAACAATAAAAAATAAGAACTAAACAAACAAAAAGAAAAATATAGGAGCTCACCAAGCTCAAATGTTCAAAGTCAGTGGTATGTTCACATTGAATCCCCTATAGAGAACGAATATAGAAGCAACATTAGAAGACAGATAATAATAAGACAATAAAAACATTCATATGTATATAATCACATAACTTACACTGTGAGTAACGAAAGCATATAGACGCAAAGGAGATGAGGGAGCCTTTATCGCCTCTTTCTTGTTTAATAGATGAGCCCATGCATTGATTACATTGCTATCTATACGTGCATCTACAACCAAGCTCTTTAGATCGCATCGCCTTAGTTGGAAATACTGGTTTCTGAGTAATACCTCACTGAAAATAAAAGTTACTAATTACATTGTTGACCGGCACAGGTACACTATTTAGTGTTGAAGGTACACTATTTAGTGTTGAAGGTACACTATTTAGTGTTGAAGGTACATTAACTGCAAGATTTTTAAACCATTGAAAAAAAAAAAAGGTTTTAGAGTTACCTGCCGTCAAAACCATCCCCAAATACCAAATCAACCACATTTTTCTCCGATAGGCTTAATTTAGAAAACATTGATGTATTCCTTTGAATGAACGGTGATTTAAATACCTCTGAAACAACTATGTCCCTCTTGCAGGGTTGTTTTACCTCCGTAGATACATTCATTGGTTCTGATGAGGTGGCCATGTCAGGTGCATCAGTATTGATATGCATATCTTGTGTTGCAGAGGATTCTGGGGTGTTCTGGGTTACAAACAAGTTGAATGTCGGGTACTCAGGAGCAACTCGTCTTTTCTTTGTTGACGGCTCGTTACTCGACCCTTTGTTGAATGCATTACTCAATGCTAGAACAGTATCCAGAAAGGCAGCGTCATTCCAACAGGGGTCATCATCCCAACCCCCTGTTGAGGCAGCTGCGACGTCAATTTCAGGGGCAGCAACATTTACACCAGTGGTGGTGTTAGATAACTCTACATCAATCGTTCCCTTTCCACAACCTGCTTTTGCCGGAATCTCTTCCGCATGTCTACTTGGTGGGGCTAGTTGAAAGCCACCAAGTAATGCATCAGCCATATCAGAAAGTTGGCCAACAACCGAGGAACCCGGCATCTCAGACTTGGCATCATATAGTGTCTTCCCAAAGTGCTCAAAAGCCTGGGCTAGGGCCTTTCCTGCACATGCAATGTTTTCGATGCGGAAAGTGACTTTTGATCGTTTGGTACTATGTTCGTCTTGCTCCTCGTTATCAGCCTCATGATGGTTATCATGATCTATTACATCATGGGCAACATTGTTATGACCAGAGTGCTGAATTTCCGCAATCTCAGGCCTAACACAGCAACAACCAGCCCCTTTAACCATTTGTACATCAATAGAACCAGCCCCGAATCGTTTCGCTTCTTTTTTCTCTTTGGCAACCCGAGACAATATCTCGGCCTTGGTCCATGTGCACATCGTTGGGAACACCCTGGTGACAGTTCTTGACTTGAAAACAACTCTATCAAGGTAAATGAAAATTAAAACCATGATAGGCCCTTTGAAAGTTTTCTTAGGTCCTCCTCGAGCCTCTTTTGCTTGCTCAGTCCTCCATTGTATTACACTAGAAATCATGTTGTTGCGGGTGAAATCACACCATTTCAACTGCGGAATAATTGAGACATCCATCAAACACTTGAGAATGCGTAGACTTGGAACCTCCCCTTTAACACCCACTAGGAACGCAGAAACAAGGTACACAACAAAATTCCTCTTAAAGTTGTCCCCACCCTCCTTTTGTGCATACATTACATCCAAGAGTTGGGTTGAGGTAACCCGGTTTCGACCAAACTGAGACTTCCATTCGCTGACCATGGCTAGAAATTCTTCTGACTTATCATATCGTGATGCTTGCGTTAACTCTATCTCACCCATAGGTATACCTGTGGCAAGGTGGACATCTTCATCACGGATAGGGAGATGCATGATAGGGAGGGAACAAGAAAACGGATCAAAATTTGAGATCAACCAGAATGCTAACTGCCCAAGGATCGTGTCGGTCTTTAGACATAATATACCACCAAAACCCATCTCTCTTATGGCGGAAATCTGTTGTGCAGAAAGTCCGCTGTTGATGAACGCAAAAAGTGCGCTAGGACTCATCCTTGTGCGTAATGCCGGGAATTTCACGTTCAAAGCAGACACGGAATGTCGACCACGTGTATGAGAACCTAGTGATGTCGACTCTGATGAACTGCTGTTTTCCATGACTACACATGAGACAGATAACAAAAAACACAGCATGGTTAGATATGATCAACTGGGGAAAATACGTACCTAATAATCGACTATACGTACCTAGAACAAATAAAAATGTAACTAATGCCGAATATAAAATCCTAAGCCATAAAACATAAACCATTAACATTAACTCGTATAAAAGGACTAGTGAGGAGCCTTACAACAAGGAATGATTAAAACACAAAAACAAATGTAGAAAAAGATGTTATAATTAGGATTAAACTAAAGAATCGGAGCGAAAGATGAAGCTAGCATAATTGAAATCAGCAAAATTTCAACAACAACAAAGGATTACAGGGGGGGTCTACAAAAAAGGGGACTGACTCTTAAAATTGGATAAACAGGTTGTAGCAGTTTTGTGTACCTACGCAATACCGTCAAAGTACCTAGATGCATATAATAATGTATATTCAATATCTAAATACAGAAAAGGTAGTCATTGTATTCGTTTGGCATTTTGGTGATGGTTAGTGATGTGAACATTAATAAATTTTAATTAATGAACTAAAATGATGAATTATGAAGCAACTAATATGACAATCAATGCAGTTAAATTAGACATTATACACAAGCTAGAGAACTAATCATTACTAACATCACAAAAAAAAAAAGGAAAAATAAATTAAAGAACACTAAAGTAGCGACGGACCTCGACCTAGGGATAAGACAATACCTGATGAACGAATACGGAAAAGCACTACTGAAAGTTTAGCATCGATGAACATGCAAATACAAACAGGAAAACACGATTAAGAATGGATGAGGATCAACGTATGTTAAAACGACGAAAATTACGGAAAAAAAATAGAAAAGTAGAAATCGAAAGTTCAAATAATGCCGGAACCCTGACCTGAACTACAAATCTTCAAGAAAACAATGTAGAAAGACCTGCATGAGCGATTTAGAGCATGAGGAAGAAGATAACTCATATGTCGATTACAACAATTAAATATACTAAATATAAATTCAACATGTAAGCTTAAAGTCTCCCACAACATCAATACTAAACACATAAATCAATCTAAATGTTCCTGAACTTACAGGATGCACAAAAACTCAGCTAATATGACTAAATTGAGCATTATGAAGAAGATTATGACGAACTCTAACACAAACACTACTGAATTAGCTAAAATCGAAGTTTAAACTACTAAATCTAAACAGAAATTGGTACGAAAAATAAAAATAAAACTACTAAATCGAAGTTTAAGCAGCTGAAATACGAAAAATAAGAGCAATTGATCACTTACAAACAATAAAAGTCGAAGGAATTGATGTGGAATAGGCGTCGATCGTCGTAAACACCGCGGATTTTGGATGAATTAATTGGAAGAAATTGGGGAAACGGTTTGATGAGAGAGAAAGGAACTCAAAATAATGAGATGAGAGAGAAAGTGATTTATTGAAATACATGTTTATATACTGTGACAACCCTCGCGAATGCGGAAAGATAAAACATACAAGCATGTGAAAAGATATGCGGAAATACGGTATTTTAAAAACTTTTACACATGCAAGTTTGAATAAACGAGGAGTGTCAAAATATTACAACTAAGTAAGGAAATACAACAAAGAGACGGGGTCTCTTAAAATGTTAACAAAGAACAAGTGTTTAGCAAACTAGCTAAAATCGTCTAGAGGTTAATCATCCAGGGACTACGCCCGCTAGCTCACACCCGAACCCAAAATGTCAAGCAAAAAGCCATCCAAGCAAGCAACCTGTTCATCCATGAAAAACATGAATGCCACAGTCAGTGGGGAGTAACTCCGGGTTTCTCCCAGCCATTATCACATCAAAAGTACATAGAAGGAAATACAAAAGTAAAGCATGCATATAGATATACATGTGAGATACGATATAAATATAGATAGCATTCTATAGAGATAGATAAGAGCATAAAGATGCACAAAAGGCCGAATCCATCATGTTATTCAAAGACTCGGGGAAAAGACACTCTTAGGCAACCGAATACGCTCACTAGGGCTTGCATCTCACCGTTAGCGGTATAAGTTTGATAAGATTGAGACTCAACAGACAAACCAAGTCAAGTCATGCGATGATCACAATTAATCCAACATATTATCATCCATTCACGAACCAAGACATTGACGGTGCTCAATCATGCAATGACCATGAATAATATCATGAAATCACGCATTCAAAGACAACGGTGCATGAAACGCACTAGCATCGTGTACATGGCAAGTATGATTAAAAGGCATCCACGGGATAAAACATTTCCCTGAAAGCATACACGATAAAACATTTCGCGTATGTAGACTAATTTCCTCCTGGTAGCACGACGATAATAAATATCCGGTCCTAGTCTAAACCTGGCCAGGATCTCGGAATGAACGTGTTCCGATTCGACATGCGATAAAACGTTTCGCATCCAAGACTCGGGCTTATAATAATAAATGCCGAGTACCCCAAATTCGGTAGATCAATTCACGAAAGAGGCGGAAAAGAGCACAAGCCTCATAACAAGCGGTACGCTACATGCAAATAACACCACCTCGCAAGTATACAACATTTGACGGGCCCGGGTCGATAACGCATAGCGTTTCAAAACTCCCAACAACGTGTTCATATGCCACAACACATGCATTTAAGCAGTAGGATACCTCCCCGTTCCGACATTCCAGCCTTACGAACGTGGAGGTAGCCAAGGAATGAGAATACCAAGCACAAGACAAAATAGTGCTCAAACCGACTCATTTGTAAAAACCGACTCAAAGTGGGAACATATCGAAAACCGTCACCAAAACATGAGAATATGGCATTATATAAATGTAAATATGATAAACATGAATCAATACATGATACATAAGCATTAGACCAAGTTTAAGAAGCATAATAAACAAGAAACATAGATACCTCTCCAAAACAACAAGTTTGGAAACTAACTAAAACAAGGGTTCACTTCAAACTGTCATAACTAGAGTTCTAGATATGGGAATGCAGAAATTCAAGTCGAGGTGATAGCTTATCCTCTTATGGTTCCAACGAGTGGTCACCGCCCAAAACAAGCAAGTAACGAAGGAGATATGATCATTCTACCAAAAAGGGTCAGTGCAGTGAAACTGCACAAGTCACGACCGTGACTTGTATTTCACGACCGTGAAATGAGTTTCACGACCGTGAAATGACATCTCACGACCGTGAGATGTGTGACCAAATCACCCGAGAACCTTCAACATACACTCAATCCTTTTATTTCCAATTCTCATAAATCAATTCTAATAACTATCAACAATCAATATTCATCATCAACAATCATCGAATAACAACAATCATCATCCATAACATGATTCCTAATCTTATTAATCGTATTCTAATACGATTTCTAGCATATAAGCATGTAAAACACGTAAATGATACCGAGTAACCCTTCACCGTTACCTTTTCGCGTCTTTAAACGGTTTCTAAACCTTCCTAGTCTCCACCTACATACAATTACATAATAAAAGATGAATATCATTCACCTTGAGAAAGACGGATAATTTAAAATGCGAGAAAGACGGTAATTTTATTACCAATACGGATAGAGGAAGGTAAGAGGGGAAGAATAAGACGAACTTACGTGAATTTCATCAAAGAACGAAGGAGTTACGATGAATCTAAGCTTGGAAAGATTATGGAAGAAATGGTTTTGGTGTTTATGGTGAGGAAGAAAGGGTAAGTGGAAAATGAGGGAGTTAGGGTTTGAGGGAGTATATGTAGGGTGAGCAAGTGGAAAAGTCAATAAAAGTCAAAGACGGTTCAAAAGTCAAGAAAAGTCAAAGACGACTCAAAAGTCAAGAAAAGTCAAAGACGACTCAAAAGTCAAGAAAAGTCAAAGACGACTCAAAAGTCAAGAAAAGTCAAACTCGACTCAAGACGGGATTTTCATGGAATCTCGCAGAAATTCCAAATACGAACTCGGAAATTCCAAATTCGACTCGAAACAATAAATTCTAAATTAAAACATAAATTTGCTGAAAAGTATCCGTAAAATATTTTCACTAGAAAAATAGGGTACATTTCCGGGTGTTACATATATTGCTGGCAATGTGTTTGTTTAATACTCCGTATAGTATAAGCGGACGTGTACCGTATAGTATAAGTGAATGTGTAGTACGTTTCCACTTTTTCCACCGAGTGGTTGTTTCCACCGGATCCTAAATCTATATATATATATATATATATATATATATATAGCTCCTGCTGAGAGTGGTTTATGCGTGCTGCTACTGCTGCTGATTTATGCAGGATTTTCACTGGCAGGGGAACAAATTACAATTTTTTCAAAAACAATAATAAAAATAATAACAACGTTTTTTTTAAAATTCATTAAAAGCGTTGTTACATATTTCCCACCAAAACTAATCATACCTTTAACAACGGTGTATTCTGATATACCTGTTGTTATTAAAACTTTCCACAATGGCTTCTTTAGTATACTCCGTTGTAATTAATTATATTCACGACGGGTTTGAAAAACTAAAGCGTTGTTATAATCTTTCCCACCAAAACTACACACACATTTAACAACGGTTTCTTTAAACAGAACCGTTGTTGTATCTTTCCCACCAAAATTATTCACACGTTTTAACAACAGTTATCTAGTAATAACAACGACTCTTTACCGTTGTTAAAAATATTCACAACGGTTTTTTCATTAAATATGAACCGTTGTTAAAACTTTTAACAACGGAGGCTTTAACAACGTCCGCTTTTTAATATTACAACGGTTTTTAACCGTTGTCATAGCCTGTTTTTGTAGTAGTGATTAAAGCATAAAGTTTACACAAATAATAATTGAAGTTTCTATAATAAAGGATAATGCTACCTCATAAAAATGCTAAAATTAAATCAAATTTTGGGTTAAAGTTACACAAATAAGGGTTGGAGTTACACTCGTGATGACTGAAATTACACTTATGAAAAGGGTAAAATCAAATAAGTTGGTCTTAAATTTACATAAATTCAAATTTATACATAAAAAATCACATTTTGGTTGAAAGTGACACAAATAAGGGATGAAACTACACTCGTAATGAATGAAGTTACATTTATAAAAAGGCTAAAATCACATAAACTTGTCTTGAAGTTTCATAAATTTAAATTTATGCAGTCGAAATTAAATTTTAGTATGAAGTTACAAAAATAATGGTTGAAGTGACACTCGTAATGACTGAAGTTACACTCATAAAAAGGCTAAAATCACATAAACTTGTCTTGAAGTTTCATAAATTCAAATTTATGTCGTCGGAATCACATTTTAGTTTGAAGTTACAGAAATAATGGTTGAAATGACACTCGTAATGACTGAAGTTACACTTATAAAAAGGCTAAAATCACATAAACTTGTCTTGAAGTTTCATAAATTCAAATTTATGAAGTCGAAATCAAATTTTAGTTTGAAGTTACAAAAATAATGGTTGAAGTGACACTCGTAATGATTGAAGTTACACTCATAAAAAGTCTAAAATCACATAAACTTGTCTTGAAGTTTCATAAATTTAAATTTATGTAGTCGAAATCATATTTTAGTTTGAAGTTACATAAATAATGGTTGAAGTGACACTCGTAATGACTGAAGTTACACTCATAAAAAGTCTAAAATCACATAAACTTGTCTTGAAGTTTCATAAATTCAAATTTATATAGTCGAAATCACATTTTAGTTTGAAGTTACACAAATAGGGGCTGAAGTTACACTCATAAATCTCAGAAACTCAAAAGTGCTCCAATGTGATTAATGAAAAGCTAGAGAGAGAAAGTTAATTAATTAGTGCATAGGTAATTGATTAGTGTTAAGTGTGTTTTTGTCTCTACAATCTCATCCATCCATCTCCCTCATCCAATGGCTAGGATGAGGACTCATGGACTAAAAAAAAGGTGGACTCACAAGAACCTATATATATATATATATATAGAGTCAAGATCCGGTGGAAACGACCACTCGGTGCAAAAAGTGAAAACGAACTAGCTATATAAAAATCTCACTCTATTACGCATATAATGTCCCCAAAATCAACTTTTACATCTTTCCCATTTATTAAAATTCCTGCCATTTAATAAAATTCATACCCTTCACCCTGATTCACCACCACCACCACCACCACCATCACCATCACGATCACCAGACGCCCCAACCACCACCACGCATGCTTCCTGGCCAACCACCCTTACCACCAAACGTCACCAATTACCGCCGAAATTAATTTTCGTCATTTTCGCCATAACTCTACTCTTTTCCCTCAATCTATCTTTGTCTTCCCTTTGCAACCACTCGTTTTTCATTTTGCCGGAGACAAGATCAGACTAGTTGTCCGTCAGAAATTAACCTTGTCGGCGACAAGGCTCAACACCACTTCACTGTCAGCTATTCAATTGTCGTCGATGAAGGACGTAGATGGTGAGTGAGAAACTTAGCTTAGTGATCGATATAACCACTGCTTATTTCTTTCGTCGAGTTACCTGGCACTCGTCATCATTTTTCCGTGGTGTATGGTGGTAATGAGCTGGTGGTGCGGTGATAATTAGGGTGGCGATTGATTTTTGTTTTTGAAATTAGGATTTCTTAATTAAGACCGTACATTGGGGACGCAGGGTGGTGGTGGTTGATACTGGTGAGGGAGGTCTTGATCGGACTACAGGAAACTATGATGATGGTGATTGATTTTGTTTTTGGAATTAAGGTTTCTTATTTGGGGGGTTTTTATTTGAATCATGACGGGGTTGATTTGGGGTTATTGTGTATATAGGTCGTATATTTGTGTACCTAGAATAATATTTTGTTTACCTAGAAAATATTTTGTATATTTAGGTAATTCGTATTTCGGCGTACCTATGATAGTTTAACATTTATCCGAGATCGGGTAAAAAAATGTACCTAGGTTAAAAATAAATGTATCTACGTTCTTAATAAATATATTTAAAATTTTGATAAAACAAGCGTACCTAGGATACAAAAAAGTGTATCTACATTGTTAAAACATTTATACAGAATTTTGAAAAAAAATGTACCTACGTTAGAAAAAAGTGTATTTACATTTTTAAAAAAAGTATATAAGATTCTCGTAAAAAAACTTACATATAATAGTATTAGTGTATGTGTGATTTGTTAAAGAGAAAAAAAGTGTATCTAACCTATATATCAGTGTATATATAGGTCGTTTGCACTTTTTCCACCGAGTGGTCGTTTCCACCGGATCCTAAATCTATATATATATATATATATATATATATATATATATATACTATATATATATATATATATATATATATATATATATATATATATATAGAGTCAAGATCCGGTGCAAACAACCACTCGGTGCAAAAAGTGGAAACGAACTAACTATACAAAAACTCACGCGTATAACTACCTTTTTCTATCCTCCATCCTTGCCATTTTTATTAATAACTTTATCTCCCTCATCCTGATTCACGACCACCACCAACACCAACACCACCACAACCAGACACCGCCATAACCAGACACTGCCACCACAAGGCGCCGCCACAACCAGACGCCGCCACAACCCCTTACGCCTCCTCACTTTCCACGATCAAAATACACCATCAACCAAGCTAAATAATCTCTCTCCACCACCCCACACTCACACTCTGTCACCACCAGACCCCACGGCCGCAACACATAACCGCCAACCTCCACCAACGACGTAAGGGAGTTGGAATTGACTCAGTCACAGCATTTTCGTACTTGACATACTTACACTAATACTATTATCGACTCACTCACCTAAAACCGCGCACCACCACCACTACCACCTTCTCAAACAACAATAAACTTATGACTATCACCACTCCTAAGTCGTCGTTGGCAACCAATCGAAATCAGTTTTCCTGGTTTATTTTTGATGTATCTCAACCCAATTTTGATGTACCTCATAATTAGTTTTGTGTATCTATGCTCGATACATTAAAATAGTGGTTAGGTACATCAAAGATTAGTCTATAAAACATATTGTGGAATAGTTGTTGTTGACCATCCAATCAGAGCCAACAAAGGTAGTCATCCTCACAATAATCAGCAAAGGAGGAGGCGGAAGCAACCGTCTTCCACTCCAACCTCCACACGCACAACTCTCACGCGCCGCGAGTCGCCTCACTCGTCGCCCTCCCTTGGCCGGAATGGTCTCACTTCGTCCTTCGCGTATCTGCCGGATTTGCCGTGTTCAAGCGCTGGAACGACGCTAACTCGGACGAGTTCGCCGCGTCGGCTCAGTTGACTGACGCTTTCTTCAATGATGTTGCTGCGTTTTTGGCCTTCGCTCGTCAATATTCTTCTCTTTTTTAGTTTATTTCTTCGTTTCAGTCCTTTTGATTATTGCTGCATTTAATTATTTTTTTCAATTTGCATAAAATTGCTGAGATGTGATGAATTATAAAGGATATTAATGTTATTTGATTATGTTAGATTGAAATTGGGGGAGGTGTTAGTTTGATGACGATGACCACATGGAAAGTTATAAAAAGGTGTAATGTTGGTTTTAGTTATTATCACAGTTACACGTAAGTTGTTTATATTGGTAGTTCGTTTCCACTTTTTCCACCGAGTGGTCGTTTCCACCGGATCCTAAATGTGACAACCCTCGCGAATGCGGAAATATAAAACATACAAGCATGTGAAAAGATATGCGGAAATACGGTATTTTAAAAACTTTTATACATGCAAGCTTAAATAAAACGAGAAGTTTCAAAATATTACAACTAAGTACGGAAATACAACAAAGAGACGGGGTCTATTAAAATGTTAACAAAGAACAAGTGTTTAGCAAAACTAGCTAAAATCGTCTAGAGGTGAAACTTCCAGGGACGACGCCCGCTAGCTCACACCCGAACCCCAAAATATCATATCCAAAAATTCATCCAAGCAAGCAACCTGTTCATCCATGAAAAACATGAATGCCACAGTCAGTGGGGAGTAACTCCGGGTTCTCCCAGCCATATCACATTAAACGTACATATAAGGAAATACAAAGTAAAATCATGCATATATAGATATCCATGTGAGATACAATAAGAATAGATAGGCAATACGAGATATAA
>JAIUZE010018483.1:0-13165 GCA_022085475.1 Heliosperma pusillum
ACTCACGTCCGAGCGTGGCACTTGGCATTGGGTCATCAGTATGGCCAGCCATTTGTTATTTAGCAGTTATATCTGTATATAACGGATTCAAAAACTGTGAAAAAGAAAATAAATATGATAAGTATTCATCGTTTTAATTTTGAGTCTAATGAAAAAACTGTTTAATGCGATGACTCGTGCATTTATACAATTGACCTCCCTCAAGAATTATATAAATGATCCCAAGATTCAATTTCTGTAAATTGATAAGCCAACCTCTTGGCTAATTCTACTTTTAGAATTCCTGGTCGATAAATTTCTGTAAATTCTATCTTTAGTCCATCATAATCACGAGATATTACTTGTACTATAATGTTGAAATAAAAATAGGTCAACACTCACTACTTACCCAACGTAGAAGGGGTCATATTATGACTTCCGAAGAAGAAGGGGTTCATAGTAGTTTTTCCTATAAAGACTAGTCTCAATTTTAGTTATAGGGGAAGGTCCCATCATCTTAACTTTAATTCATTTTAAGTGAACGAATGTCTAGCAACTCGAGAATGATTTAAACTAAGGTGATGACCCTAAAAGCGAGTGACATCTGTATGTCCATGATTAAAATATTCAAAACTGTATGAATCATTTTTCATGCATTTTTAGGTGGTTTGGTTTAGGCGGAATATGATGAATTATCTATCATGTGAATAAAGCAACGAGAATGGAAAAATAAAACGCAAAATAAAACACCTAGTGTGGCCTAACTACCAAAATGAACAAAATACAAGTTTGGAATCCATCCTTATGGACCCGAGAAGCTTGACTTGATGTTCCACCTTGGTCCATATAGCGGGAGTGAGCCATCCGATCTCCATCTTGAATCTTCTCAAAATACATTTTAAAAATTACAAATGTAAACCTATTTACATTATAATTCAAAATGATTCCAAAAATTAAAATTACATAGAGGAGATAAGAGATCTCAAAATACAACCAAGACTATGTTTCCATCATTACGAAAACATAATCTACTAAGGCCACACTAGTAAATTACAACTGATTATACAAAAAAACGTAAAATTAAACCATTCAAACAACATTCAACATAATAAAAGCATCAACTAAAATTAATCATACAAAACATAATGTATATATTATGTTGATTAATTATCCAAACCACCATTAAATCATGTGACGATTCCGTAATCCATCACGAGATTTCAATCAAAATCCAATGAAATTCATAATCAATATGAATTACAACAACATTATTTGAAACCTTTTTAAAATAACATGGTATCAAAAATTTTTGTGAACTTTTTCACAAAAACAATCATACATTATCTTTATAATGTACAAAACAAAAATAGGTTTAATCAATAAAAAAAAACCGAATTTTTTTTTTTTTTTAATATTACTGTTCACGTATAGCAGATACCCAAAATTTTTTTTTTTTTCTTTCTCTCTCGATTTATACCAAAAACCGAAAAACCTATACAAAAAAAAATTCACCAGCTGCTGCCACTTTAAAAAAACAGGAATTTTTTTTTTATTCAGTGAACAGTACATGAACAGTACGCGGGCAGAAAAAAAAATCAAATTAAACGGTTTTAATTCGATCATGCATATATTAACTAGATCGGTACAAACAAACAATATCTAATCAATATTAAACATTGATACAAAATAGATGATTCAAATTAACCTTTTAACATGAATATCTAGATCATTTTATACCGAAAATATAAAGCAAAAGGATGTTCATTAACATTCATATCAAATTCCATTTACGTTTTAATTCAATCATTATTCAATCAAAACATCTACAAATTCATATATTATTATCTCAACCTTTTAAAATAACAATATTTGAATCAAAATGGAGCACCAAAAAAAATAAAACACACGGCTAAAAAAAAACTTTTGCCGAAATGAATTTTTTTTTAAAAAAAAATTATACAAATTCTAAATTTACGAAAATCATATAAACAATTTCATAGCCCTATGGCTCTGATACCACTTGTGGGAAAATCTCCGTATACTTCCCTTTAAATCATACATGATTATAATGAAATTATGATTATATGATTAATAGTCATAAACGAAAATGCATAATAAGCGAGAGATTAGAAATAACCTTTAGTCCTTGCTTTAAAGGCCTAAGAACAATATCAAAAAGATGATATCTCCTAATCGTAGCACCCAAGATAGAATGAGAAATGCCATTCAAGTTGCTAGAATATTTTTGTCAAAAGTTACTGTTAACTTTTAATTTTTGTGATGTGAAAAAAAAATGGAGGCACAAGAGAGTGAATTAGGGTTTGAAGAAAAGAAAAACTAAATTCCTCCTCTCGTCTCCCCTTCTCACTAGAGCTGAGCAGAAAAAGCCGATCCGAATTTGAAAACCGAATCCGAACCGAAATCCGAATATCGGAGCCCGAATAATCGGTTTTTTTTCGGATTCGGTGTCCGCACCGGTTTTTTTTTGTGTTAAACCGGAGCGGTTTCGGTTTTCAATAATACAAAACCGGAGCCCGAATTTTAAACCGGATTAATTAACCCAATAAAAAAAATGAAACAATGCTCAGCCCTCCATTAGTCCGTTATACACAATTTAAAGAAAAAAAAAAACAAAAACAAAACCCTAAGAACTAACAGCCGAAACACTCTTACACAAACACTTCCCTGAGTCCCTCCCATCTTTTCTTCTTCCCCTTCCTCAAATCTAACTCTAAAAATCAAGATCTACCTTCTATTCATCAAATTTTCGAGTTGTAATCTACTAAGGTTTGTATATTCATGTATATCTTATTGATTTACTCTTTTTTTCGTCTTTATCTTATATATTTTTGAATTTTTTTCGTCTTTATCAACCGAATTCCGTCTATTTCAATATGAATATATGATTATATGCTATAATATATGAATCTGATTGTTGTTCTTTTTAGTTTTTACTTGTATATTCTTGTATATCTTATTGATTTACTCTTTTTTTCGTCTTTACTATATATATTTTCGAATTTTTATGAATATGATTATTTCGATTTTTATTTGTTTCGATTTTTATTTGCTACCAAAAAAAAACGTTAATTCAATAATTCGGTTAGAAAATCGGAGCCGTTTATCCGATTTTCGGATCCGGTTTTCCATACCCAAAAAAAACGGTTTACCGAATTAAAACGGTGCAGATACAGTGCGAAAAAATTGTCTTCTAAAAAACCGGTGCACCGCTCCGAATTGTCAGACCGGAGCGGATAACCGGTTTTGCTCAGCCCTATCTAACACTCTACAGCCAAAAAAACTCCAAAAGTCCTAGACCTAATCCCCTCTAAGACTATCCGCATCAATGATAATTTATCTTCCATCATTTTACTATATTTTATCCTTTCTCTCTCCCTACTTACATTTTCAATTCAGCTTTTGACTCATCACTAAAATTCACTCATTTTTTTCAACATCAATAACCATCAAATTTTTCTATTCCTCACTTTATCTTACCCCACAAAGGTTTTTACCATATAAAAAACTATATCAAAAATACAATGGGCCTTGAAATTGTGTGTTTTATTGTCTCGCTGACAACTTGCACTAGCTTTTTAAAATTAAATAATACCTTCTCTCTCACAAGTCCCCACAACACTACATCAATTTACCCATCACAACAGAGATGTTCATTGCTTTGTTGATGAACGATGCATGAAAAGAAGACCATCCTTTTAACCTAATCTACTCACTTTTGGTAAGGTGATGCCCACTTGATGATCGATGCAGATAGTCTAAGTAGCAGTCATCACTCATCTACTCATCTTCTTTGCCTCTCTCTCAAATCAAAATCAACCTTAGATCTAACTTTCATCCATCAATTTTTCGAACAAGAACTAAGGTTTGTATATTCAATATTCATCCTTTGCTAACCTAATTGATTTACATTCCTTATTTTCGTCTTTTTTTTGTCTTTTTAATCCGTCTTTTTCGTTTTTTTTTCGTCTGTTTTTCGTCTTTTTTTTCGATTGTTCTTGTTTTTGTTTATTAATTGTATCATTAGTATGATTTTTCCTGTTTTTATGCATTAATTCGGTGTTTATATATATTTTTCATGTTTGTATGCAATATATACACACATTGACACATATAGATTGTTTGATTTAATTGTTTTACATATAGATTGTTTGATGATTTATTTTTTCTCTGTTTTTTCCTTGTTTTTCCCTGTTTTTTCCAGATTCATTTTTCCTGTTTTTTTAGCCCATTTCTTTTCCTGTTTTTTTCCTGTTTTTTTCCTGTTATTTCCTGTTTATTTTCCAGATTTATTTTGCCCATTTTTTGGCCCATCAAAATTACTAATTTCAAATTTTTTTGTAGATGGCATGAGAAAGTTTAAGTGATGAAAAATTTTTAGTTATGAAAATTGAAAAATTGGTGAAAAAAAGTTGTACAAGGGATGATTGTAATTTGTAAAAGGGT
Source organism: Heliosperma pusillum (assembly GCA_022085475.1). NCBI lineage: Eukaryota > Viridiplantae > Streptophyta > Magnoliopsida > Caryophyllales > Caryophyllaceae > Heliosperma > Heliosperma pusillum. The sequence goes on from JAIUZE010018483.1 coordinate 4,444, forward strand.
CATGACTCATATCCATATCACCATATGCTTCTTACGAAACCGGTTATAAAACCGGTGCGGATAATCCGGTTTTCGGATTCGGTTACAATTTAAAAAAAAACCGGTATACCGGATTAATTCGGACCGGATTCGGTGCAGAAAAATAACAAGTTTTAAAACCGGTGCACCGAACCGGATTGCAAAACCGGTGCGGTTAACCGCTTTTGCTCAACCCTACTTCTCACGGCACCCATTAGGTTATATGGGGAGATATTTTCTCCTCTAATTAACCACTAATGTACCGAAAATTCCAGAGTGAATCTGGACTTTATTTCGGTTAAATTCGCTTTAATATATAATGTGTATTATTATTATAAATGTCATTTGTGCTGTCATGTATTAATATGTCCATACAACATTTTGTAGTCGATACATTAATACCGGACTGACAACATCTAATATGACAATCGTATAATATATACGTTAATTATAATTATCCGTATAATTATAATTTGCTAATTCAAGATAACATTTTATATTCAATTACGAATTAACATTTTAATTCGCATAAGCTTACATTATATATATGCTAATTAAATACAACAGTTTATATTTAATTACGAATTACTTTTAATTCGTCTTAGCTTATATTATTTAATCGTTATTAAATAATCGTCTCATCATCACATTGACTAACCTTTTAGTCAAATACACTGACTAACCTTTTAGTCATATAATAGGGCATCCATATGATTATTTTCTCAAATAATCACATCTCTCAAACACATCCTTTAGGTGTGACTTTTAGGGACCAGTTGATCACCGTCATCTGTATGACAATAACGTCAAACTTATCTAGCAAGCCAACCGTTATTGATAAACGTTAATCAACTGATTATTATACAAAGTATACCCTGTGAACCTACAGAGATTTATTTATGCTATTGCACTAACTGTGGAGGACACTGGCTCCAACACCCTTCTCGTCGTAGCTATGAGTTCCCGGAACATTAATGTGCACATCCCCCTCGTGGCGGGAGAGCCACGAGAGGCAAACTCGGGGTGTGGTACTGTCTCCCGGCGGACCACCAATATGTAACCAGTATCCAATCACAATCACAAGTAACATCATCATCAAACATCATCGACATCAAAGTAACCAACCATAACAACATCAACAACATCAATCAATATACAAAGGTACTGAATAAGGAAACCCTACCTGTAAGCAAATCCCGCAATATGCAAGCACAATCACAAATCCTCCTCTAAAAACCCTTTCTCTAATAACAAATAGTTATAAAATTCATTAATCAATCTAATCTCATCCCCCTAAAACAGATTAGGCTTTCAAAAGACTACCCAACAATTCCGAAATAAATACAAAGTAGGGATACGTACGACAAGATCAAAGAAAAGAATGATTTTGACGAACTAGCAATAAAACTCCAAGCTTGTGATGACTCAAGATGATTAAGAGAGGTTTTGAGAGAGTATAAGAGAGCTTAGGGTTTACTAATGAATGATTAACCGACGGAATTTCTTTTATACCTCTTAATTATATTAAATCAAAACCGCCCGATAAAACCTGACAGACCGGTGCACTCGGTCGAGAGCAAGAAACACTCGATCGAGCATACCGCACTCGGTCGAGTGCACACTACACTCGGCCGAGTGCTACCCAAACAGGAAGCTTGCCTAAGCGACTGACTCGACTATTCAGCCGAATGGACCTTACTTGGCCGATTACAAACGCCACTCGATCGAGTATTCGTTCGTGCGTCGATCTATCGTAAGTCCCTAATGTATAACTAGATTTTTATGCCTTTTGGGTAGAATTGTTAGAACATTAATCTGAATTTAGGTTGGGATTTGGGTTGTTGTAATTGATTGTTGATCCTAAATTATTCGTTTGATTATTAGGAAGAGAATTCATATAAGAAATATTTAGTCTTGCTTATCGTTCTTGCGGAAATGCTTTGAGGTAGGATTTCCCTACTCAGTGCTTTTGTATGTTGATTGATGTTGATATAGTTGATGATTGTTGTTGATGATGTTGTGGGTAATGATTATTGTTAATGATATTGTGACCTTGATTATTGATGATGATGATGGTGATGGTGGTGTGATGATTCTTGGTTCTATTTTGGTGGTCCGGTCGGTAGACGGTTCCACACCCCGAGTTTGCCTCTCGTGCCTCTTCCGCCACATGGGGTATGTGCACATTAATGTTCCGGAAACTCTCATTGCGATGAGAGGGGCTTTTTATGTCTAGCGATGCGGTCTGGCATCGGTTGGTGGTACGGCGGTCAGATCTGCAGTTTGACGCTAGTAGGGGTTATCGCTGCGGTGGTAACTCGGTTACTAGAGATTGAATAGGAAACTGGTTACTGGTTACTTGGTTACCTTAAGATGATTATTGTTTGTTGTTTGTTTATGAATTGATTGATGTATGATGGTACTGACCCCGTCTGTGTTTTCAAAGTTGTTGTGATCCATGAGGGAATGGTGAGGAGGAGTTTAGCAAATATTCCATTTGAGCATGCCTTGGGGATCGGATGGGATTGACGTTCCTGACGAGTCTTTAGCTTCCCCCGTATCTTAGACTTTATAGACTTTTGTTATGAGTTATTACTTTGGGTTTTGGAAACTATTGTATTGGCTTTGATTTGAGATTTCCGTTGTAGGCGCATTAAACTTTATATTTATTTAAATGTTGTTTCATTATGCTCTATTTGTCGTCTTTGTTTACTGAGGAAGGCCTTAGTAAGACTATTTGGTAGATGAGGGTGTTATAGTATCAACAGTTTAGATTGTGAACGTTTCATCAGCTTTTATGGCTCATGTGTTTAGTCTCCTACTCGCTATGCGACAATCGTCCACCTCTAACATTAACCACACAGCCTTCATGACTGCATCACAAAAACTATCTACAATTTTGGCACCATCTGTGCCAGTCCCAATCAATTCTCGGTTCTCAATATCCAAGATTCGTTGGTTGTTCAAGATCCATCCTTATTGGTGCGTTAGCCTTGCAACTGGATTACTGGATAAAACTATTTTTCAGGTGCTTTCGTTTCTTTACTGTCTTATATTTTCTTTCTTTGTTTTATGTGTATCGTTTTTACGTTTCTTTGGTTTAATGAAGTTAGTTTTTATAAAAAAAAATTAATTAAATTAAGCAAAATTCTTTCCCACTTCTTCTAACCTCAACAGATATGCTCATCTACCTTCCCCACATGCCACAATCTCTACTCATCTATCCTCTCACGACGGCCACCGCCTAAAACTATTCATGCGATTCCGGTGGTTTTCCAGAGTTAGCCCTCTTCATCTTCTTTATATCACATTTTGATCAAATTTCATGGGTCACTCGGTGAAACTTCTCATGTCTAAAAGTCTTAAGGCTCGTATTAAATATAGTTATATGAGTTGATTTGGCTTCGGTGAGTTTAATTTATATGGTTTGCAAGTTTAATAAGGCGTTTAATGTAGATGTTGTCTGTTTAATTTTTCTCAAAAACATGTGCTTGGTCATGTCAGCTAGGGGTGAGCAAAATCGGGTACCCGATTAAACCGTATCAGGTAACCGGTTTTTGGAAAGCCAAAAATTATTATTCGGATAATCCGGTTTCCGTATACCCGGTTTAACCAGATACCCGAAAACCGGATACCCGGATCCGGTTTAATTAATAATGATTAAAACTCAGAAATTGAGTCCAACAAATTATTGACGACCACTAGAATACCTATATAATCTACTAGGCTTATTATTACAAAATACAACTACTTGCAAAGTTAGTAGTAAGATGCCAAAATGCAAAACTACGTTGTTCGACATACAAATTTGACACTCACAAAGTAGTTGCGGACATTACAAGTTTCGACATCGAAACATTGATCAACAAAGTTTCACACGAATAGTCCAAATAGAAAGAAAATTCACATACAACTTTTTTTTGTTATTTTTAATTAAACCGTGTCAAAACCGTATATCCGGTTTTGATTTTCCCGACCCGGACCCGATACGGTTTACCCGGAAATTCGTATAATTAAAACCCTATACCGTATCGTATCCGTATATTAAAACCGTATCGTATATTTTTGCTCAGCCCTAATGTCAGCCACTGTACTTGATTTTTTTTTATTGTTGTTATTGAGATTCTTTTCATTTTGTGTCTTAAATTAAAATTGTACTCTCTTCGTCACGGTCATTTGTTTACCTTTGTTTTTGACACAATTATTAAGGAAATTGTAGAGGACCACTTGTGGTTATACTTGGTGGATGACAAGTGAACAATAGTTCTATTGGGTGATCAAATTACTCATAGATTAACTACCTAATATAGAAAGATAAACAAATGAACGAGACACCTTAAAATGGATAGGTAATCAAATGACCGAGACGGAGGGAGTAATTGAAAACTGAAAAGTGAAAAGTGAAAAACAGATACCGAATATATAGAAACCGTATATACAGGAAAACCGGATATACAACTTCCATATATCCGGAAAATCCGTATCGAATACATATAATCTAAAATGAGATTTTAAAAAGACGATATCCGATATGGTTTTAACTTTTAAGAATCAGATCGAATATCCGATGTTGCTCACCCGAGATTCTTAAGAGTCTTAGGTCACCGTTTTCGTATCTGGTGGATTGATCGGGCTGATTTTGGCGGGTCATATTTATTTTCTTAGCAATGTTCAGACTGACTATACATCTCTTCCCTAGCTTATTTCCCCTAAATTCACTGCAACTGCCTCTCGTAACCATTTGACGGCTATTAGCCACCCTTCTCGGCGCCGTTAGTCCTCCACCATCCACCTCTCCCCTTCTCCCTTGCCGCCCTATCCCTAATTGTTGTAAGTTATTAAACTTTAAACCCTAATTTCTAAGTTCCCTCTTCCCAGTTTTCTAATTTAAATTCTTAGTTTGAATTTCTCTTTTCACGAATAAATTATACTTTATTTTTAAGTCTTGATACTTTATTTGTTCCAGTGTATTTTATGTTGTGAATTTTGATTATTTGATAGTGGTAGTCAGTTCCTCAAATTTGAACCCTGCTAAATCGAAAGAGCGAAAATGGTGGAAGATCCTTTGACTGCACGCAAAAGCTTCATTGATGAGTCTGTTGTATGTGTTCCTTTCTTTTTTGATTATTCATTTCAACTTCTTCAACCTTTTCCTGATTATATTTATCTTTTAATCATTCATTCTTAGGTTCCGGGTGACGTCGTTTTGGACCTCTCTACTATGACTCTCCAAACCATTAAACTCGGCGGTGGCCTTCGTCAGGTATTTTTCTTTAACTTTGTTACCTTTTTAATTGTCTTTTCAGCGATTTTTTTAATTATTTTTTACATTAGTGTGTCATTTAAACGATTGAAGTACATTTTTTAGAGGTGAAAGGTTGTAACTTTGCGTAGAAGGCGAATGAATTGTTGTTGTCTGGGTTCTGTGATGGTTTGATTTGGGTAGTCCATATCGCTTACAAGTGTTGACTGTTGATGCTATTGTTGTGTGATTGCTTTGTACGTATCCAAAACAATGTTGCCTGTTTAAAGCTAAAAACTTAGAAGCTGCCCTGCGCTGATACTTTCAGGTAGCACAAATTGTTCTTCACGGTGACGTTGTGTAATCATAGTATTTTTGTTGACCTGGCTATAATTATCATGTTTAGTAATGTGATTAGGCAAGGCGTGAGTAATATGGCGTGATGAACGGAGTTCGTTCTGTGACCTTGAGTTGTTTTCATGATAGACATTCCTTTTTTTAATTACATATGGAGTGTCTCCATCCCAAAATTATCGCCCCGTCTTTACTTTGATTGTCAACTTCAAGTATTTGTAAAATTACATTATCAATTTGGTCACATTTGATTTATGGCAAGAATTGTTTTCGTACTTTCTTTTGATCAAAGTTGTACTATGTAATTAATATATATTTGTGCGATAATAAATATCAAAGTTGATTATCCAAATCAAGGGGGACAATAATATATGGAATGGAGGGAGTATTTGGTACTCCATAGTAGTTTATCTATGTGATACCAAATGGATGTTAGATTGCAGAAATTTTGTCTTACATGTTGAGTTGTGCGTCTAAACCTTTGTTCTACACAATGCTAAGTTAGATCCGTGTGGGGACTTAGCTGCTTTTATTCCTCTTTTATTCCTCTGTTGTTTAGCATTGGTCTTTAAAAAGTTAATATTTAACATTTTAGGATAACTGTGACTCTAAAGTCTAAAAGTCGTTTCTGTGAAACGATTTATCTACACGGCTCATTTCTTCTACACAGGAAAATGATAAGAAACATGCCTACTTTTTGTTGGTAATTTGACTTTGGATTTGGATGATATTAGGATGGTGATGCAATTTCTGTCATAAAAGCTGGCAAATTGAGATTCGCGAAGCCAAACAAATATTGGGTTGAAGGATCTCATAAAAGAGTAAGACTATTTCTTTTTTTTTTTAAACCAGAACTATGCGATACTATTTCTTTGATAGCTCTATTGTCGGCCATTTTTGTTGGGAGCACCAGAATTTTTTAAATCCATTGTTTTTTACCCTTAAGAGTTCAAATGATTCGTATTTGTGGTTTTGAATGTCTGATGTTATTCCTTTGAATCATACTCCCTCCCATCCACACTAAAGGTAACACTTGCCTTAATTGGTCCATCCAAACCAAACTACCCATTCTTTCATGGGTTAAAAAAATTACCAAAGACCCCTCAATCCCTCATACACCCTCCTTATTTACACTATATATGCCATTATGTTTGCCCTTATTAAAAACCTTTGTTTGCAAGTGGACCCCCGTAGTAATGTTTGCCCAACCTCATGTTACCTTCGATGTGGATGGAAGGGAGTATTGATTTAACCCTTTCAGTTCCAAATTGTCATGAGTCGATGAAAATAATTTAAGACGTGTGTTAAGTTATCTTTTTTCAAGTTGGAGACAAATGAGATATAATTTACACCATCAATTTGAGTTCCAGTTAGTGGGTTTGTAAATGAACTGTGAAAGGTGAATGCCGAATGGTTTTTTCTAGTATAAGCAAGTTTGATAATATTTTACTCCCTCTAAGTGTTTCATTTCTTCTCTTTTTTTGGATACAAGAATTAAAGAAATGAATTTGGACCACACAAAACACACAATCCACATGCAATTGAATTTGGACCACACAAAAGTTTTCAAAAAAGAAAAGAAGGGAGACAAGGTGACTTGAATGAATAAGGAAAGAGGGAAGAAATGAGGAACTTGGAGGGAGTATTTAACCAGTGAGGTGCAATAGGCATGGATGCATAAACTTTATGTGATTTCTTGTGCAGTATGTTCCTTGCGTGGAGGATCATGTCCTTGGCATCGTTTTGGATTGTAGGGGAGATGTAAGCATCTATATCTATTGAAAGCGAACACCTTATTTCTTTATTTTTCCTTCCCCATTTTATCAGCTATCATCCCATATACTTAAGTACTGTCTTATTTTTTCTTTGCTAGCAGAACTTTCTCGTGGATATTAAAGGACCTGCACTGGCATTTTTGCCTATTTTGGCTTTTGAAGGTGTTATCAAGAAAAATGTTCCGAAATTTGAGGTAAGCATTCTGAAGAGCTGCATGGATATAAGACTGGACACTACTCAGTTAGGATGGCTACATCGAGCTTTTATCTTTCTTACTTTTGTGATTTAAGTTCACTTCTTTTTCGTTCATGTATTTTGATGAGATTGTTCCAAGCATTTCCATTATGATGGTTTCACACAAACAATCTATTATCTTTCTATTATTTGTGTTGTTTGATCTTGTTTCTGTTGTTCGTGAAGGCTTGTCTTCAAGCCCATGATGGTGTGTCTTCAAACCCATGATTGTTCTCAAATTACCTGATCCATTTGAAACTTACTAAGTTTTTTATCTGCTCAATATTTGATGGGAATGATTGATTTTGATTCTTAATCCTACAAGTGCTTTCTTATAGATGTTAAATGTAGATGGAGGGAAGGAGGTGGCGTAAATGTGAAGAAGAAGTAATGTATTTTTTCATAGTCATTATCTTGGTCTCCCAAGTCCCAAGTCTTTGCCCCCAATCCCAATCCCAACCCCAACCCCAACCACCACCATGCTCTACCTTGTTCTCCTCTTCACCCTCCTCATTTCCTATATCCTGTACCTCCATTACAACATCTCTTTCAAAACAAGATATTGAAATTTTGGATCTAAATAACTTCTTCCTTCCGTGATGCTTAGCTCCCTAAACTTTAATTTATTTATCGTAGTCCCCACCTTCAAATCCAAGTAACCTATAATTCAAAATTATTGACACAAAAAAGTGGGTCTAGAACACCTGATTTAAAGATATAGGAGTAATAAAAAAAGGCACATTAGGTATGAGAGTTTATTTCTCAAATTTAAGACCATAATTAATTTGTACTCATTGTGTATAAGTATCAGGAAATCATTTGTAGATTTATCCACTCCATTATCTCTATTTTTCTCGATAACTGCTACTGTAGAGTTTTACCTCGCTTAGTTCATCCTCAATCGTCAACTAGAACAGGGTCAAAGGGAAAAATGGAGAAAAGAAGGAAAAAATTACTAAGTAATATTGTCAATTCTCATGAGATATCATTTCTAATTGAGCCAAAGACACACCTTTCTTTTACTATGGAATATGATGGAAAAGCAAAATGACTCACTAAACTGACAATGTTTCTTATGCTGTGAAGTAACGATCAGTT
>JAIUZE010018484.1:0-61803 GCA_022085475.1 Heliosperma pusillum
TTTGCATGTAGCGTACCGCTTGTTATGAGGCTTCAGCTCTTTTCCGCCTCTTTCTTGAATGTTTGCTACCGAATTTGGGGTACTCGGCGTCATATGATTGACCGAGTCTTGGATGCGAAACGTTTATCGCATGTCGAACTGGAAAATGCGATTCCGGGATTCTGGCCAGATTTAGACTAGGACCGTATTATTATCGTCGGCCTACCGGAGGAAATTAGTGAACATATACGAAATGTGATCGTGTATGCGTTACAGGGAAATGCTTATCCCGTGGATGCTTGTTAATCATACTTGCCATGTACACGATGCTAGTGCGTTTCATTTACCGTGAGAGATGTCGTCTTTATGTTGTTATACTTGAATGCGTGATTTCATGATTGATTATTCATGATCATTGCATGACTTGGCATGGTTTGTTTGTCGAGTCTCAAACTTATCAATCTTATACCGCTAACGGTGAGATGCAAGCCCTAGTGAGCGTATTCGATTGCCTAAGAGTGTCTTTCCCGAGTCTTTGAATAACATGATGAGTTCGGATTTGATTTCCACATGATCTTATCATTTTATATTGGATTGCCTATCTATTCTTATCGTAACTCACATGTATATCTATATATGCATGACTTTACTTTTGTATCTCCTTATATGTACGTTTAATGTGATATGGTTGGGAGAACCCGGAGTTACTCCCCACTGACTGTGGCATTCATGTTTTTCATGGATGAACAGGTTGCTTGCTATGGATGACTTTTTGGATACGATATTTTGGGGTTCGGGTGTGAGCTAGCGGGCGTTGTCCGTGGAAGTTCACCTCTAGACGATAGTAGCTAGTTTTGGATAAACACTTGTTCTTTGCTAACATTTTAAGAGACCCCATCTCTTTGTTGTATATTCCGTACTTAGTTTGTAATATTTTGACACACCTCGTGTTATATATATCTTGCATGTTTAAAAGTTTTTAAAATACCGTATTTCCGCATATTATTTCACATGCTTGTATGTTTTATATTTCCGCATTTGCGAGGGTTGTCACAAAGTGGTTGAGCAATATCCGTACCCGGTGAATGTTAAAATTGTTAGAAGTTTCCTTGGTCATGCGGGGTTCTATCGCCGTTTTATTAAGGATTTTTCAAAGATTGCTCAACCAATGACTTATCTTCTCCATAAGGATGCCCCGTTTGTGTTTACTGATGAGTGTGTTAAGTCTTTTGACAGGATTAAACAAGCTCTAATCTCAGCTCCTATTATCCAGTCTCCTGATTGGACATTGCCGTTTGAGATAATGTGTGATGCCAGTGACTATGCAGTTGGGGATGTTTTGGGGCAAAGGAAGGATAAGGTGCTACATGCAGTTTACTATGCCAGTAAGACGTTGGATGATGCGCAAGTTAACTATGCTACCACTGAGAAAGAGTTACTTGCAGTTGTCTTCGCCTTAGACAAGTTTAGAGCCTATCTTGTGGGTTCTAAGGTGATAGTCTATACTGACCATGCAGCACTGAAATACTTGTTGGCTAAGAAGGAAGCTAAACCTAGGCTTATTCGTTGGATCTTGTTGTTACAAGAATTTGATTTGGAGATCCGGGATAAGTCAGGTGCTGAGAATGTGGTTGCTGACCATTTGTCTCGTCTAAGGTTTGAAGAGGGAGATTCCATCCCCATTGATGATTCGTTTGCTGATGATCATCTCCTTGCCATTACCATGGAAACTCCATGGTTTGCCGATTATGCTAACTTCTTGGTTGGGGGAATTATGCCTCCCGACCAATCCTATCAGCAAAAGAAGAGATTTCAACACGATGTCAAGAGGTATTTTTGGGATGATCCTTATCTATTCCGGGAATGTGCCGACGGCATTTATCGACGATGTATTCCAGAGGGTGAGGTACATGTCATCCTTTCTCATTGTCACTCTTCTTCATATGGCGGTCATCATGGTCCCTCAAGGACGTTTGCTAAGGTTATGCAGTCGGGTTTTTATTGGCCGACTATTCTCAAGGATGCTACTACTTTTGTCCGTTCTTGTGACGCATGTCAAAGGACAGGTAACATTTCTCAAAGGCATGAGATGCCTCAAACGGGTATTTTGGAAGTTGAGATATTCGATGTTTGGCGTATTGACTACCAAGGGCCATTCCCATCTTCCCATGGTAACCAATATATTCTAGTAGCAGTTGATTATGTCTCTAAATGGGTGGAAGCCATTGTCACTCCCACTTGTGATCAGGTAGAGGTTTCTAATAGGGAGATTAAGTCAATCCTTGAGAAAGTCGTGAGTAAATCTAGGAAGGATTGGAGTCGTAAGCTCGATGAAACTTTATGGGCTTACCGAACTGCTTTTAAGACTCCAATCGGTGCTTCTCCATATCGGTTAGTCTATGGCAAGGCGTGCCATTTACCGGTAGAACTTGAGCATAGGGTTATGTGGGCCATAAAAGAGCTTAATATGGATCCCTCACTGGCGGGTGAGAAACGACTTATGCAGTTGAACGAGCTTGATGAGTTTCGATTGCATGCCTATGATAGTGCTCGGGTTTACAAAGAGAAGACCAAGAAATGGCATGACAAGCATATCCTGCAGCGGGAATTTAAAATTGGTGATAAAGTATTATTATTTAACTCCCGTTTGCGTTTGTTTCCAGGTAAACTCAAGTCCAGATGGTCGGGACCGTTCACAGTTACCGAGGTCAACAAGTTTGGGTCGGTTTCACTACAAACTGACAAGGGTGAGATTTTCAAAGTCAATGGTCAACGCTTGAAGATCTACTACGATGGAGCATTTATAGGAGTAATAGAGGCCGTAGACCTCTTCACTCTTGATAAATCCCCGTGACTTTGAGGTGCCACGGTCGTGCGGGACCGATATAAACCAGCGCTAACCGGGAGGCAACCCGGCATTTACTTGTAATTCATTTGTAAATTTTATTTCGTTTAGCATAGTTATTAATGTTATAATTAAATTCGATTTAGTTTGGATAGTTAATATAGTTGTGCTTTCTTGAGTGCGGTGAGGGAGCGATCTAACAATTCTATTAAGTGTTTGCAGCTAATACAATTGGAAGTCGCTTTAATAATGAAGAACGAAAAAGAAAAGAAAAGAAAGAAAGAAGAAAGGAAGAGAAAAAGTGAACAACTTGAAGTTATGGGTTGCTCGACCGAGCACACACACCTGCTCGATCGAGTTTTTGTGCATACCAATATCCAGCCACTCGAGCAAAGGCAAAAAAACTGGAACTTTTGGGTTGCTCGATCGAGCAGACCTACGCTGCTCGATCGAGTCGCCCGGTCTGGACCGGCCCCGAGGCACTTTAAGTCAGTTTTCCCCAATTCTTCCTCCATTCTTTCTCTTATTTCGTCATTCTTGCTTCTCTCACAACCCTTATTCCCTCATATAACTCAAGCAAACTCATTCAAATCATCATTTTATCATCAAGCTAGCATCAACAACCATTCTATTACTTGTTTTAAGTTCAATTTGTGAAGAAATTTGTGTTCTTGCTCCCTTATTTTGCCCAAATCGTGAATCTAGGGTTTGCTTCTTATTTCTTCAATTTTGTGCTTCTAATTCATTGGTGTTGCTTCCTAGCTTTGTTATTTAGTAATTATTCACTCTTGCATTGTTAATTGCTCTGTCTTTCTTGCGTTTTAGACTCAAATTTGATTTTTTTTCAAGTTAGGGTTTGCTAATCCGTCTTTTGAGCATAGAGTTGTGTTTGTTGTGTTTTATTTACTTCAATTAGCCATGTCTAGGCAAGAAGGAACTAGAAAGCGTCGTAGAGCACCCGTCTTGTTCGACAACCCGAAGTAGAAGCGATTCCGAGTAACCCCGATTACCCTTGGATCGTTTTCAACACACAAGAGCAGCATGACCGCTTTGCTTTGCTTATGGGTTGTTCTATGGACCCTACTCGCTGTGTGTGCCCCAACGTTCTTGATTTACTCGGTTTTGGGAATGCCATGTTTGCTATATTTGACCGAATTGGGTTTGGTGGGCTTTATTCCCTTAACGAGCTTTCTTATCGACCTTTCACACTAGAATTTTTCAGTTCCTATGATTGGGACGAGGCCTATAAACGTGTGTCTTTTAGGTTGCTTAATCGGGATTTTGTGTTGTCGTATGCCGAATTGGCAAATCATTTGGGTCTTTCTCTGGGTGACGATGATTCTTTTATTGCTATTCCTTCCGGCTTTCAAGCCGTTGAATATTTTTGTTTATTTACTTGTCTTACTGAGGCACGTGTTAATGCTATGGCGGTAAATGATGTGCAACACTCTTGTCTGAGGTTGTTTTTGCGTTTCTTTAGCCTCCTTTTATTTGCTAGGAAGGACCTTAGTAATTAAGCTTAATTCTCATGAGGTCTTATTACTTGCTTCTACCCTCAACCCCAAGCATGAGAATGATTTTTATTTCCATCCGGTCGGTTTGGTGTGCTATGCTTTCTGGAGGGTTAATTCCCCTACTCAACATTCTTTAGTCTGTGGTGCCTTAGTCACTAGGTTGGCTAGGAGACTTACTAGGTTTGAGGGAGACCGTAGATACACACCAATGACACCGCTTCATGCCCCTAGAGTGGGCGAGGAGTACCTACGCCACACACTTTGCTGGATTAACGCGTTAGGGAACGCTAGATTGCAGTGGCGAGTACGGGGGACCCAGTGGATTGCTCTTCCCGATAGGGATAACCATCTACCTTCTACAGAGCGGTTAGCCACCCATGATCCTGAGACTGGACCTACCCCTCTTCCTCGTTCTTATGTGGTTCCACCTGAGCTTGTTTTTACTTTGGCCGAGAACCGTCGACCTCGTCGGCGGATTACCCCATCTACTTCTGCTCAGACTACCACCACCCCGGCTCCATACTTTACACCCACCCAAGCTCCTTACCCCTACCCTCCACCTGCTTACACCTATGATCCAGCTCAGGTGAGGGAGATTAGGATTCACCAAGGCATTAACAATGATTTGGTGATGAGGGGACTTTGGGAGAACCTCATGCGGACCGATCTTAATGCCACTGCTGGTTGGACTCCACCGAGCTACAACTGAGGTCCGGGTGACGAGACTGGTGTGTTCCACAATTATGGGGTGACTCCTCAACAGTTTTCCCAGGAGTTTAGTCACGATTATGGTTGCCTGGGTCGTTCTTGGTATACTCCTATCCAACCGGATGCTCCAGTTGGTGGGTTTGGTGACCCGTTTCGGGCTTCTTCTTCTGGTGCTGCTCAGAGGGGAGATGGTGATGATGATCATGATGATGATGATCAGGCGCAGTAGTGGCAGCTGGTCACTACACCCCCATTTTGTAGCTGGTTTGGGGGAATACAGCTGGTATTATCTATCCTTGTACTTTCTTTTATTGTATTTTCTTTTAGCTATTTCCCCTTTTCCTTTTTGTTAGTAGTGTTCTTTAGGTTGCTGTTGTTGGTTGATTGTGTGATGTTGTGCTGTTAGCGTCACAATGAGGACACTGTGACATTTAGGTTTGGGGGAGAGTCTTTATTTATGTTGTGTGTTTAGTTTATTTAAAAAAAAATCCATAAAAAAATAGAAAAATTTACAAAATCCAAAAACATGTTTTTTATTTTATTAGGTCGAGTCTTGGTGAATTGAATTACAATGATGATAATTTGCATTGTTTCTGCATTTGAATCCCAATAAGTTGTCCATGTACATTGTTTTGACTTACTATTTTTGAAAATAAAGCTCATAGTACAAGTCTTGACCGTTTGTGACATACCTTATGCTAATTAGATTTGGCAGTTTTTGTTGGTAAATTACTTAAAATTCTGAGCTCTTTAGAGCTTCCTAGGCCAAGAACATCAATAAACTGGTCTCATTGTTTTTAGGCTTGAGTGTGGTACTCCTTGTGGAATGTGTAACATCAAATTGCATAAGTGTGACATTCGTTTCTTGATACTATACGCGTTCGTCTGATTAGTGCATGATGAAAGGTGATTCTTTTTGTTCAAATAAGCCTCACATAGCCAAAAAGACTCGATTTTATACCCTTATTATTGAGTTCTCTATGTTTAGCCATTTTGAACATTTGTAGCCTTTTTCATAACCTATCTAATAGCTACATTCCTAGAATTTGCCTACCTTATCGGGACAGTCGCAGTTGCATGTTTTTCTTATCTACTTGTCTACTATGGTTGGGTCGGGATTTCAAAAATAATATCAATTGGGTGTAGCAAGTATGTTGGCAATTGTGTCATTCTTTCCCTTTGTTGAGAAAAGTTGTGAAGCAAAAGAAAAGAAAAAAAAAAGATTTGATTTGGAAAAAATGAAAAAGAAGAAAAAGGAAAAAAGAAAAAAAAAGAAAGAAAAATTTGTTGCTTCATTGAATTATTCAAGGGAAAATGAAAAGGATTATACTAGAGTCTAATGCATATTTAGAGAGCAATTTCGATATCTCTCTTGCGTTATCAAAGTTTAAAGATGATTTCTCTAGTTGGTGTTGGTTTGTGTTAGTCTTGTAGATTTGTTTTGGTACGTGTCACTGCGACTACCGGTCTTAGCCCCACATTTCCAAACGTGCCTTGGCACAATCCACTTCTATACCTTCACCCATTAGCCTCCCTTTTTGCCCTGATTCATGTACTTTATAGCGAATGCGTATTAGTTGGGGAAATTACTATCACATTAGAATGCATGCATGTTTCATAAGTTGAGTGCGTGTTTCTATTTCTTTCTATCTTCACAAAACTCACCTTTACATAAACTTATGAGTGCTTGAGTGAATCCGCGAGAATCCGACAAATTGAGCCTTGCAAGATTGAAAGGTATTTGGTTTTGTCTACACTACGGTATCATGTAAAATCTTGGAATATGAGCTGCGTTTTCTGCTTTCCCGTACCTTTGAATTCGTTTTATTGGTACAACTTAGTCATTACTTTGTTATAGATATGGATAGCTTGGGATTTGTATGTGCATTAACATTAGCTTTGAGTTTTTCATTCACCATTTGTATGTTTATCTTTGTATGTGTCGAGTGCTTTGCTTAGGGACAAGCAAAGGATTGGTTTGGGGGATTTTGAAGATCACTATTTATACACATATTTTATGCTTCCCTCAATCGCATTTAACTCAATTTACCGTCTTTCCTTGCTTATTTCTATGCTATTTTAGCTAGAATATAGATTCTGTCGCTTTTGTTATGTTTTAATGCGGATTGGATGCATTTGGAGCTTTCTGAGTAGATATGCAGCATGGCGGAGTTGGATCGTAGAAGCTAGGCACGGAAATCGAGGAAGAAAAGAGAAGAAATGAAGAAAAGTCGAAGAATCAAGCCAACATGAGAGATGCTCGACCGAGCAATGGTCCCTTGCTCGATCGAGTCGGTGTCATGGCTGCTTGATCGAGCAAAAGGCCCTTGCTCGATCGAGCAAGCTTTATTTCGGCGGATTTCTTTTATTTTCCTTAAGTTTAACCTAATTAGTTAGATCTTTTGTATTATAAAAAGAAAGCTCGTCTTTCTTAATTAGACATGCTTTTCTATGCTTTCTTAGGCTATTAAATACTTTTAGGCTTTAATTCAGAAACCCTAATTAGTTTACTTTTCCTCCGGATTTGATTCATCAAAGACTATTGTCTTTAGTTCAACTTGTATTCGGTATTCTTCAATCTTTCTTTGTTATTCAATTTAATTACCTTATAGTTCTTTAATTATTCTTTGTTCATCCTTTCATAATTGTTAATCATGTTTACTTTAATTATTATTGTTGTTATTTATATTATTATGAGTAGCTAAATTCCTTTCTAGAGTTGAAAGGGGATCTAGGATTGTTAGAAGGGGTAGATTAATTAATTGAATTACAATTGCATGGTTATCATTTGATTATCGTTTTAATTCTAGTTGTTTGATTACTGGCCAGGATTAATTAACTAGTCTTGCAAATTAGGATTGACACCGACCGGGTTAAGACTAAGATAGGCTACGATAATTGAATAGAACTCGTTTAATGATAGCGACCGCATGTTAATCGTAGATCTAAAGGGCATAATTGAATCGACCGATCTTGTGACCTTAGATAACTTTATTGCATGATAGGTTATTTTATCCCTACCCCTGAACAATAATCCTAGTGAACCTGAGACCCTAGACTTTTAATCTCATTGTTTTCAACCTTATTAGTTTGTTATTGCTTATAGTTAGTTATTGCTTATTATTAGTTGTTATTATTATTGTTATTAGTTGTTATTGTTTACATTAGTTGTTGTTATTAATTGCTATTAGTTTAGAAACCACAATCAAAACCCAGAAATTGTTACCTAAGAGACAAACCTAGTTTAACAGATTAGAATACTACCGCCTCCCTATGGATTCGATACCTTGCTTACCGCTGACTATTAGTTAGTAGTGAATTAGGTTTTACTTTGATTAAGGTGACGCGACTTTACCTTTATCACAAGGGTAAGGGTAAGGGCAAGGCTCAGGCCGACCTAGCTGTAGGGAAGCCGAAGTTCAAAAAGCCCGGAAAGGGCAAGAGTGGGCCTGGTGAGACTAGCAGTAGCTCACAAGGCAAGACAAAGAGCAAAGAAAACATGGAGTGCCACCATTGCCACAAGACTGGGCATTGGAGGCGGAACTGTCCCGTGTATGCTGAAGACGTAAAAGCAGGTCGCGTCACTCCTGTTGGTATGTCTTCTTTTATTCATATGATTGAGATTAACCATGCAAGTTTCGGAACTTGGGTACTTGATACTGGTTGTGGTTCTCATCCGTGTAATCATTTGCAAGGCCTAAGAAACATCAAAACTCTCGAAAAGGGTGATGTAGACCTGCGAGTGGGGAATGGAGCAAGAGTAGCTGCCGTTTCAGTGGGAACATATGTAATCCAACTCCCAAGTGGATTTGAGTTATTTTTAAATTACTGTTACTATGTACCCAGTTTATCTAAAAACATAATTTCTGTTTCCGTACTCGATAAGAACGGTTTTTCATTTGTAATAAAGGATAATAGCTGTATTTTCTCCTTTAACGAAATGATTTATGGTAAAGCAGTTTCCATGAATGGGATTTATGTTTTAGATCAAACCACAGATATATTGCATGTGAGTAATAAAAAGTAATAAAAAGGTAAAGGTTGGCTATAGATATTTTATCACTTTCACGGACGATTTGAGTAGATATGGATATGTCTACTTAATGAAGCACAAAAGTGAGTCCTTTGATAAGTTCAAGGAATACCAGAATAAGGTTGAAAACCAGCTGGGTAGAAAGATTAAAGCACTACGTTCAGATCGTGGTGGCGAATATCTTTTGAATGAGTTTGATCAACACCTTAAAAACTGTGGTGTAGTACTACAGTTAATTCCACCTGGAACACCTCAATTAAATGGTGTGTCCGAACGGAGAAATCGAACATTACTTAATATGGTTCGATCCATGATGAGTCACACGGTAGTGCCTGATTCATTGTGGGGCTATGCTCTTTTGTCAGCTGCTCTTATACTTAACCGAAGTCCGTCTAAAGCTGTTGACAAGACTCCATTTGAAATGTGGAAGGGAACGGTCCCTAACTTGTCCTTTATTCGGGTTTGGGGCTGTGAGGCTTATGTCAAGTGGAGACACGAGGATAAGCTCGGCCCGCGATCGGTCAAGACATACTTTATTGGTTATCCATAAGGAATGTTTGGTCATTACTTTCCGAACAACGTGTTTTTGTTGCGGCTAGTGCGAAGTTTCTAGAGAATGAATTTCTCGAGAACAAGACGAGAAATAGAAGCTTCGATCTGTCGGAGATTCAAGAACCAACAATCGAGCAACCGATGGAGGAAGATGTTCCTTCATCTTCTGCTGCGGTTAATATTTTTGAGGAACCTAGAAGGTCGGGTAGAGTCTCCATACCTCCAGACAGATACATTGGTATGGTCGAGGAGAACGATAGAGACGATGTTTTGCTCCTAGAGAGTAACGAACCCGCTACCCATAAAGGAGCCATGACCTGTTCCGACTCATAGCTATGGCTTGAGGCCATGCAATCCGAGATGGACTCTATGTATGAGAATGACGTATGGGATCTGGTTGATTTGCCTGATAAGGTTCGGCCTCTTCAGTGCAAATGGCTTTACAAGATAAAGCATTCCGTAGGGGGACAACCAGACACCTAAAAGGCACGACTAGTGGCAAAAGGTTTCACTCAAGTGCACGGATTGCATTATGATGAAATTTTTGCACCCGTAGTCATGTTGCGTTACATTCGGATAATCTTAGCGATTGCCGCTTTTCATGACTATGAAATTTGGCAGATGGACGTGAAAATCGCCTTCTTAAACGCTTATGTGGAGGAGGAGTTGTACATGGTACAACCCGAAGGTTTCATTGACTCTAAAAATCCTAAGAAAGTGTGCAAACTTAAGCGTTCCATTTATGGACTTAAGCAAGCTTCTCGGAGTTGGAATCATCGTTTCGACCAAGTCATAAAAGAGAATGGTTTCACTCGATCGGTTGAGGAACCATGCTTATATGTCAAGTCGAGTGGGAGTAAAATCGTTTTCTTGATATTGTATGTCGATGACATACTCTTGATAGGGAATGACATCCCTCTCTTATCTTCGGTGAAGGTATGCTTAAAGAACCATTTCCAGATGAAAGATATGGGCGAGGCACAGCGCATACTGGGAATCCGTATCTACAGAGATAGATCACGACGGATGTTATCACTCAGTCAGAAGTCTTATATAGATAAGATTCTTGAAAGGTTCAGCATGACCAACTCCAAGAAGGGGTATCTTCCAATGACGTCTGGGATGCATTTGAGTAAAGCTCAGGCACCCAAGACATCTGAAGAGATCGAGCGCATGAGTCGAATTCCTTATGCATCAGCTATAGGATCGATCATGTATGCCATGATATGCACACGTCCAGACGTGGCATATGCTTTGAGTATGACCAGTCGGTACCAACGCAATCTAGGTGAAACACACTGGATGGCTGTTAAAAATATCCTTAAGTACCTACGGAGGACTAAGGATTGGGTATTGACTTATGGTGGAGAGACTAAGCTTTGCGCAACCGGTTACGCAGATGCTAGCTTCCAAACGGATCGGGATGACTCAAAATCTCAGTCTGATTCGTATTTACTCTTAATGGCGCTGCGGTTAGCTGGAAAAGCTCCAAGCAGAGTGTTATAGCAGATTCTACGACTGAGTCCGAGTACTATGCCGCTTCAGAGGCTGCAAAGGAAGCTATATGGATGCGTCAATTCTTACAAGGACTTGCTATAGTTCCTAGTTCGAATGACCCAATCACCATCTATTGTGATAATAGTGGTGCCATCTTCCAGGCTAAGGAGCCTAGGTCTAGCAACAAATCTAGACATGTACTTCGGAAGGCTCACATGATCAGAGATTACGTGGAGCAAAAGGAGATAGTGATAGACAAGATTGCTACGGATGATAACATAGCAGATCCTCTCACTAAACCGTTAAGACATGATAAGCATGAAGGGCACGTTACTTCCATGGGAATTAAACGTGTTCCTGAGTTGTATTAGCTGTTTGTATGAATTAGATACATCTTTTTCATATACTAATAATAACTTCATCGTATTGTTTTCATATTTTGTTTTTCATGTGGATTGTATGGACAACATTGAACACCACAAAGTGAACTGAATAACATTATATGTGTTTTGGTCCGTAATCGCCTACATGAGCTGATAACTCTGGCTATTATATTGTTGAGTCGATTGATGGTGGGTTCAACGAGCCATAAGTCAAACTGTTGACTGATCGATTACAAATACGAGTTATAAGGATACCTCGTAGGACATTGTAATTCGTGACGACGTTATGGAGTCCTAAATGTTTAACAACATTCGGTGCCAGGTCGTGGATTGGACGTCCATAGTGTTCCTAGAGTCGATTCTTTTGACTATCGACTGTCTCTTGAGATTAAGGCAGTTTTTGGGTGACTTTGGTTTCTTTCTCACGGTCGACCGTAACAGGAGGCCAAGCAGATTTTTACTGGGTCATTTCATACTGTGCTTACATCTGCAGGATTCGAGTTGAGGAAAATATCCAACCCTTTATCAGGTTTTGTTATTTCTCAGGGCCACTCGAGGAGTAGTAACTGAAATGCATGGCCATGCTCGAATAATGATTCGTTTATCAGTTGAGTTACTCTCTAGTCGGGAAAACCACTCTTGATACTGATCACTTGTAAAATACGACCTTTGTGAATGCGGACTTTGCAAATTGTTTTACATTGAGTGGGAGAAATTTAAGGATATGAGAATCGGTTATCGCACATACACTTGTAAGGACAAGTGGGAGATTGTTGGAGCTAGTGTCCTCCACAGTTAGTGTGATAACAGCTAAGGTTCACAGGGTATACTTTGTATTATAATCAGTTGATTAACGTTTATCGATAACGGTTGGCTTGCTAGATAAGTTTGACGTTATTGTCATACAGATGGCGGTGATCAACTGATCCCTAAAAGTCACACCTAAAGGATGTGTTTGAGAGATGTGATTATTTGAGAAAATAATCATATTGATGCCTTATTAAATGACTAAAAGGTTAGTCGATGTATTTGACTAAAAGGTTAGTCAATGTGATGATGATACGATTATTTAATAACGATTAAATAATGTTAGCTGGTAATTGAATATAAAATGTTATATTTAATCCATGTATATAATGTTGGTCTAAACTAAATGTAAACTGTTATATTTAAGTTGGCGGATATGTATTACACGATATTATTATGGTGTATTGGTCCGGCATTACTCGGTTTATGTGACGGTCCATTACTAGTAATAATTAGAATACATATTACATTATGTACATATAAAATTAGATGCTAACTACCTAATATAGGTTGAGATAAATAAGGAAACTAGGGTTTTGATTTTGATGCTTTTGCTCTTGCCATCTCACGGCACATATGGAGTATTAAGAGCAAGAAAAAGAAACCCTAATACCCACTCTAATCTCATGGCACACCTAGGGTGAAGAGAAAAGAAAATTCTGATTTTTAACTCTCTTATTCGATCTTCATATTCGTCATCAATATACACACAAAATTAGAAGTAATTTTTGGGTATTCGTTCTAGCACGACGAAGGCATTTCTTGAACCATCTTGGGTGTTACGAGTAGGAGAATACCTACGTTGGTATTTGTTCTTAGGCCTTTTACTAGGACCGAAGGTTATTTCTTAATCTCTTGTTTATATTATGCAATTTCATTTATGACTAGAAATTTATATAGTTATAATTTCATTATAATCCGAAATTTTTAAAGGGAAGTATACCGATATTTCCCACATGCATAACTCGACCAAATGGGGCAGGGGACTCGACCGGGTAACGGCTACTCGACCAACTTTGTCTAGCCTACTTTGCCACTCTCTTACAATTGGCCACTTCTTATCAGCTTGGTCACCCGTGCTACCTACAAGTTATCTTACTCCACCACAATGTTGTTATTCGTTCTACTTATGAATAAGATCAAGCTAGTGTCGATGCCTTGATTGCGTCACCATCATATGCTACTTTTCAATATTGGACTTCCGATTTACCCATCTATATGACATGAAAATGTTAAGGATACTCATAATATCGCTAAATAATACTAGTATTAGGATATTAGATCTTTGGTAATAATGTAATATTGTATCTCCTAGTTTAGGTAAATATCTTTTATAATATGGATGTCATGTCTTCTTATCAATAATACGATTGCGCTTCCCTTTTAATATTCTCTACACAAATATCAGTGATTTATTATACAATCTTAAGATATAACGACATTACAGAAGATTACAGAAGACTAATCGTAACAATATTACATAAGGCTAAATTTAATTACATGTAACCAAAACTCGTAACATTGTTCTATACTCCACGCATCTGTTATGCAAATGTACTATACATGCTAAGATTTTTATTTCATTTTACATATTATTTTCTTTGTCACAATCATTTCTTTGTCTTAAATTAAAATATTTCTCTTAAAGAATAAATAAACAAAATAAATGCAATAGAAGGAGTAATGGTAAAACAGATTCAAATTATAAGATTAAATTTCACTGTGTAACACTGCCAACACAAGTATTTGACTTCTTAAACTGCACACCTAAAAAAGAAGAAGAAAAAAAAGTTCACACGAAAAAAAGGTAATAAAAAAAAATCACCAGAAAACCCAAGAAAAGACGACATAAATTTAACCGGTATTTCCTGGACTCTTGGGATCATGAGTGGGATTTGCTGAAGCCCCTGGATAGTCATTAATTTCTATATCCATTCTACCTTCTCTTTTTTCATCTACTTCTAATTTAACTATATCCTGCAGTTCACACAAATTCTCTTTCATTATAATTATAATTATAATTGTAATTCAAAAGTCCATTTCAACAGACAGAGTTATAGTAACTAAAGTAAGAAAATCGATGAATTCTAACCTCACGAGACGGAAATTCCGTTGATAATAAGCTTCGCTTATGTGGGATCGTCATCAAAACCCCTACAAGTATATGATTCGATTAATTATTGGACATATTTAACATCTATATAAGTATATAATCATTGAAATTGGTTTTGTAGTTTGTTTATGAGACGTAAACGTCGATACAAAAGCCAATATGAGATTAGAACTTGATACAAAATATGATTTCACAAACCCTAAGGGCAAATATTAATAGGCTTATTATGATAAGATTTATAAGAAATTCTCATAAAAATACAAGTATGAACTAAATTTTATCATAATTAATGAGAATGTCTTGTAAATCTTAACATAATAAGCATATTAACGTGTGTCATTAGATTACATGTTAGAAAAATCGATTTACAAATATATGAAACTTACTTGATGCAGTGGCTGAATTTGTGGAAAGAATGACTAAGTAGAAGAGTAGTAGTATAAGAACCGCGGTGTATCCCTTGTTTCCCATGATTTTAGTCTAAAGGGTTTTATTTTATTTTTTGGTTTGACAAATATATATGAAGATATGGCTTAATTGGTTGATGATAATGTATAAATAGTGATTACCCGCCACATAAAGTGTGACATAATGGTGA
Source organism: Heliosperma pusillum (assembly GCA_022085475.1). NCBI lineage: Eukaryota > Viridiplantae > Streptophyta > Magnoliopsida > Caryophyllales > Caryophyllaceae > Heliosperma > Heliosperma pusillum. The sequence goes on from JAIUZE010018484.1 coordinate 15,030, forward strand.
TGAATATGAATAAAAAAAATAAGTATGTTGGTATTTACCAAATTTATAGCACTACGGCTTACTAATTTAGGATAAATGTTAGGCTTCTTTCTCTTCTGTTAAATGTGGTGGATGTCACTTAGAAGACAAAATGGTATGCTAAGTGTGTGTGGTTTTGATTGGGTAAAGGGCCACTCACTAACACGCATGTTCTTTTCTACAACTTTTATTTTTATTATTTGTGATATTTATTTGTTCTCGATATTAAGGTGGCGAGAAGCCAAATTATTAAGATCGTTGTGATGGGATAGACCGCACTTGCGTATCTAGAGTTCGGATGAAAGGGATGACAAAATTGAATGTAATTAGGACTACTCAAATTCTAATTTAAGACGAGTTGACCAGTCTTAAACTTAAAACGGGTAAAACCTCCTCATGAAAACCAAGTAAGGGATAAGTGAGGATAAATGGATTCTCCATTTGTTCTTTGTTAGGGGGGCTTGATACGTCTTAAGCTTAAGACAGGTCGACCCGTCTTAAATGAGACTTGTTGTTAGGACTAGTTTATGAGACATTATGTTAGTGGCAGATCTAAAATTGTGATAACGATATCTTTGAAGTTAACTGTAACACCCCCAATTTTATAATCGTGGATATTTAATAGTCGTTAATTTTACAAAATTTTCTTTTGCTTTTATTGGTTAAACTATTTAAATCGATGATTTATGTTTTCGTAACTTTAAATTAATGTTAAATTGAATTTAGTTTAGTTGGGTAGAAACCGTCGCATTTCAGTCCGTTATGAGCTCATAATCGGACTCTACTCGAAAATCTGAGTGAGTAATGCTAACCTTGAATATTAAGCCTACAATTACACACATTCTCCTAACAAACCACCACAAATCTCCACCACCCTCCTAAAATTTCTGCATCTTCATCTTTTCCTCAACACAAATTCTCATTTGTGACGGGATGACCCGTCGCAAGCTTGCGACGGGTCAAGCTCTCCTCACAAAGTGCAAGTGGAGTGGCAAGTGGGGGACAAATGGATCCCCCCACTTGCACTCCACTTGTTCTATGTGAGGAAGACTTAACCCGTCACAAGCTTGCGACGGGTCGCCCCGTCGCAAGTTAGACTTTCTGTTTCCTCAAACAACAAAAACTCATTAAACCTCTATCTTAAACGGATGTCAATTCTCCGTCTCTCAACGAAACTTAACGATTTTTATATCAATCTTCTACTCTCATTCTCCTCTTCCTTTTCATACCATAAAATATTTCTTTCCTCCATCTTTTTATAAAATCCATTTTTCTATATTTAATCTTAAGACGGACATAATTTCTTCGTTTCTTAACGGAATTCAATTCCGTTTAATGTTTTGGAATCCTCTCACAATTCTCTTTCTCTCTAGCCTATAAAAGATTGAAACTCTTAACTTTATTTTAAGATCGATTTTCTAGAATTTCGGTTTGGGTTTCTTACAGTGGCGGACCCAGAGCTTAAGTAATGGGAGTGCACACTTAAAAAAATTGCATCGCATTTTCTTACCGATCGATTAATGCATGACAATTCTTATTCCCGATTTATAAACCTTCTTCTTAATAAATCATTTTCTCACAACCATCTATGTAATCAAATTTTCTGTAGCAAAAAGAATCACACCATAATGAAATGAAAAGTTTTTTTTCTTTCAATTATTTTGTCTTCAATGAATTATTCATTATTCATTATCGCGTGGTAACCTGCTTCGTTTTGTATTTAGGAAAAATTATAAGGTGGTTTACACTAATTTAGCGTAAACCCTTCTTACATAAAAATTATTGGTAATTAATATCATAACAATATATAGCAAGTGAATGAAAAAAGAAAACAAAATGAAAATGACTTTAGAACTTAGAAGGGAATGAATGATAACACGTGAACGAAAACAAAGAAATGGGCTAGAAGGGAAAGAAATTATAATAAAAAGAGTCTAATGGGATTCAAACTCTTGCCCTTTCCCCCAAAAGTAGAGGTCTTATCCACTAGACCACTATTAGTTATCTGTTTAATTGAAGGCGCTAATAGTATATATGCTATAAGAACTTGACTTTTATTTTAAAAAAAATACTTCCACAAACCGAGGGAGTGCACGTGCGGTGTTGTGCGCACTCCCCGGTCCGCCAATGGTTTCTTAGCATATTAATTGTCGATAAAAGGTGGGTTTTGAAGATTTTGGGTCAAGGAATTCGTGTGGCTTGATGGTTAGCTTGGAAATCAAAGATTTGAATATCTAACCAAGGTAATGTCGACGGGTTACTCGGTATCGCATTTTATGTTGTTTTCTATGTGTTTTAGAGTAGCCTTAATGATAAAGATCAATTATTTAGTTCATGCTAGTATATATCCCTGACTACAATATGTTTACTTGTTAAATTCCATATTATATGTCTCCAATTGATGGAAAATTGGTAGTTTAGATGATGAACTCCCTTCTTGTTGCTTAAACATATATTTAAGTAATTAATGTTGGACTAATTGTGCTATTGTGGTTTTATTGAGTGGTATGATACTCATATATGGTGTGCAAGTATGTTTATTGACGGATTTGAGTCGATATTGGAAATGGGTTTGAGTTATTATCTCCCTTAATGTGAATCCTATGAAGGTGATAGTGTACATGTGGGTTTTGGATGTGAATGTGGCGTAACTTATGTGTGAATTGAACTTGGGAAAGCCATGTTTGAGTCTCGTGCAAAGAAGAGTTGTCTCGACCTTCGTCACGGGTGTGACATGGGAGGCAGAAACAATACCCACCTTCGTCACGGGCGTGACGACCCGCAATTCTCCTTCCCTAACCCCTTTTCGTAAAATAGTGATATCTCCTTCGTTACTTCTCTGTTTCGAACGTGTAACCTACCGTTGGAAACTTAAGAGGATAAGATATCACCTCCAATTGGAATATCTGCATTTCCATGTCTAGAACTATACTTATGACCGTTTAAAGTTGACTCTTGTTTTAAATGGTTTCCAAACATGTTGTTTTGAGACGGGCTTTATGTTTCTTATTGATTACGCTTCTTAAACTTGGTCTAATGTTTATTTGACATGTATTGACTCTTGTTTATCATTGATACATTTATCTTATGCCTTATTCACATGTTTAGTGACGGTTTTGGATGTTAACTCGTTTAAGTCATTTATGCCATGAGTAATCGGTTGAGTCTTGGTTGTTGGATGATATTGAGCTCTCATTTCCCATTTGTACCTTTATACTCGTTAGACTTTGTGTCAGAGCGATAGAGGTACATTCAATAGTATGTTAGTGGGGATATGACGTTGTTGGGAGGCGAACGCAATGCGTTGATCGACCCGACCGTCAAATGTTGTATCCTTGCGAGGTAGTGTCATTGCATGTAGCGTACTAGCTTGACCTTTTTTTGATGTCTCGTCTTTGTTGGCCGTACAGCCGGAGTATGAATGCTTATTATTGTGACAACCTTTCTCGTTGGCCGTACTGCCGGGAATGGTATGCTCATTCTCTGTCCGCCTCTGTCGTTGGTCGTACTGATGGATTTGGGGTACTCTGCTTCCGTTCTGTCGACTGAGTCTTGGATGTGTGCACTTCTAGCTACATTTCAAATCGGGTACACGTATTGTCCGGAGAGTCTTGCCATATTTAGACTAGGACCATACTATTATCGTAGTGCTACCGGGAGGATTAGAGTCTAGAGTCATCTTTTCATGCTATGTGCAGATGCTAGTGCGTTTCACTTATCGTGAGAGTGTGTTTGCATATTCATAATGGTTGGTGGATTGTGAAATGGATGTTTAAATGCATTGTGCTTTCTTGTGAGTCGTGTCCCCAACCTCTTCGACTATATGGTCACTGACGGTGAGATGTAAGCTGTTAGTAGAGATATCGTTGCCAAGGTGAATTTTCCCTAAGTCTTGGTCACTTGATGATAATGATGTATACACGATGATGATATTATTTATATATGATGATGATATTGTTCATATATGATGATGATATTATTTATATATAAAGATTATATTGTTTATATTTGATGATGATAATGTATGTTTATATGCTCTTGTTATGTACTTTTTATTGTGATATGACTGGGAGAACCTCGAGTTACTCCCCAGTGACTCTGGCATTCATGTTTCATGGATGAACACGTTACAGGTCGGTGTTCATGGGGTTTTGACGAGTGATCTAGCGAGCGTTGTACTTACAGCGATTCACCCTTAGCCTTGTAGTTTATATTAGTTTTATTATCTTACTTGTGTATTTATCAAGGGATCGGATATCCCGTGTATTTTTTTAAGTTGCAATTTGTATAAACGATTTATTAAGTAAGCTTTGGTTTTATAACTTAAAGTGACATTCGTGGTTTTACCTTTCAAGTTTTAAAAATCTCGTGTTTTCCGCTGCAAAAATATGTGTTTAATTTATTGCGAAATCGCGGGGTGTCACAGTTGGTATCATAGCTATAAAACTCCCAACGCACATTCGTGCACCCTAAACTTAAATTACTTGACCAATGAATAATTAATGAGGTACGAGTAGACTTAAGGACCTAAGTTGATAGTCTTTAGTGTGTTTTCTTTTGCTTGTTAAGATCTAACTTGGTTGTTGATTGTGTTTAGTGACGTTGTGCATGCTTGGACCTACCGTCTTGATATTAACCATGTGATGGGTGACCTCCTAGGAAGTCCTCGTGTTGCACCCTTTTTTTTTAACGTTTTTTGATTTTTTCATGTTAGTTGGTCTGTTTTTCTTAAATAAATTAAAATTGCAACTACGTAGATCTCGCCGAGATAATAATTTGAAAATAATGCGGCCCGAATCGGACGCTCTGGGAGCAGGTTACGACCGCTCGAAGATACGGGGACGTAACCGGATGTCAGGAGGATGGCAGAGAAAGACGTGGGTGGGAGGGGGGGGGGGTTATGCTGCGCAATGGCTTCGTATTAGGTAATAAATGAAAATTAGTGACAGAAATGTATGCGTGCGATAATACCAGCACTAATGCACCAGATTCCATCAAAACTCCGCAGCTAACCGTGCTTGGGCGACAGTTGTAATAGGAAGGGGGACCTCCTTGGAAGGCCTCGTGTTGCACCCTTTTTTTAAAGTATCTGAGATAATAAATTTGAAAAACAAATGTGGCCCAATCAAACGCTCAGGGAGTAGGTTATGACCACTCGTAGATACGGTGATGTAACGAGATGTTAGAAGGATGACGGGGCGTTTTATGTTGCACAAAGGCTTGGTATTAGGTAATAAAAGTAAATTTGTGATGGAAATGTATGGATGCGATCATACCGACACTAATACACCGGATACTATCAGATTTCCGCAGTTAAGCTTGGGCGAGAATAGTACTAGGATGGGTGATCTCTTATGAAAGCCTCGTATTGCACCCCTATTATAACGTTTTCCGATTATTTCATGTATTTTTTCCTCTTTGTTTATTTTTCATAAATAATTTATTCTAGCAGCTGCGTAGATTTTGACGAGATAATAAATTTGAATAAAAATGTGGCTCAATCAGACGCTCTAAGAGGAGGTTACAACTGTTCGAAGATCGTGGACGTAACAGGTTGTTGGTAGGATGACGGATGAGGTTTATGTTGCACAAAGGCTTCGTATTAGATAATAAAAGTAAATTTGCGATGCAATTGTATTGGTACGATCATACTAATACTAATGCAGCAGACCCCATCAGAACTCCGCACTGAAGCGTGCTTCGACGAGAGTAGTACTAGGATGAGTGACCACCTGGGAAGGATCATGTTTCACCTTTTTTTTTTAACCTTTTCCGATTATTTCATGTTATTTGGTCGTCTTTTTTTATTTTTCTTAAATAATTTAAATTTGAAGCTGTGTAGATCTCGTTGAGATAATAAATTCGAGAAACAAAATGTGGCCCAATCGGACGTTTTGGGAGCAGGTTACGACCACTCGAAGATACGTTGGCGTAACAGGATGTTGGGAGGATGGCGAGGGCGGTTTATGTTGCACAAAGGCTTGGTATTATGTAATAAAAGTAAATTTGTAAATTTGTGATGAAAATGTATGGGTGCGATCATACAAGCACTAATGCACCGGATCCCATTAGAACTCAGCATGTTGGACCTATTTTATAGTTTTAATAATGACATGTATTTACTTGATAATGTGCTTTAATTGATATATCATATGCATGTAATTGTGTGCTTTAGTCTTATCATAGCTAACAACAATTACAAGAAAGAAGATCAAAGTTATAGAAGCTTAAGGCATAACCTTGAAGATTTTTGTGAGACAAAGTTATAGGAGTTTGAGGTATAACTTTGGAAGTTCTTATGCAAAGGTATAGCTATTCTGGTTATAACATTGAAGAAACAATTCAAGTAAGATCTACTTCAAGTAACACAAGACTCAAGATGGAGGGTCTTTGTGATCAAGATGAAGAGATGATCCATATACTGAAGATCTTTGTGAAGATTAGACAGTATATGTTGTCATTCGGTAACTAATTCATTAGAGTGATTTTTATATAAGTAAAGTTATGACTCACTTATAACTTTACATACTAAGTTCAAAGTTATAGCTTTAACCTATAACTTTGGATAAAGTTGATGCATGATTTTGGAAATAAATATTTTAAATGTTTTCAAAAAGAGAAAGAGTATTTTTATATTTATCAAAAGTTTTAATAGATAATGTATTTATGAGATTCTATTGGTTAGTAATACAACTTATGAGTTGTCATGCTATCTAGGATTTCTAATACATTCTATCTCAATTTGTTGTTAACCTAATAAGCCCACCTAGTGGTTGTGCCACCTAGGGTTTCGTGAAACCTAGGGCTTCTACTCTAAATACCCCTTCCATATCAATCATTCAACAACGACTTTATATACAATTGAGAGAATTTTACAAATTGATTTGAAACAAACTTTGAGCTAAATATTTATTATTTTTATTGTTTGTTTTACGAAAAAGTCGTGCATCAATTATTATCAATCGCTCGCGTGAAATACATTATTGGATAATAGTACATCACATAATCTTACTTATTCTTTAACAAGAATCCTTGTGAGTTATATTGTACTTTCTTATTAACGTAAGATAGTATAAAGCATTTAGCGATACTCACCTTGAGTTATAATCTTAGTTGATTATACGATTGGGATGATAATTTTTGTAATCCGTAGAAAGGTACTAAAGATTATTAATCGAGAATGGTGGAGTCAAAAATCTCTTGTGTCTTTCTTTGTTTTTGTTATTTTCGTTACTTGCTCAACACTTTGATTAATTATTTAGTTGATTTTAATCCATAAAATCAAGTAATTAATTACATATCATATAAATCGAAAAAGTAGGGCTAGTTTTTAATACTCAATTCACCCCCCCTCTTTCGTATTTGATCAATAGACTCTACAATTGGTATCAGAGCCTCGTGCTCTTGATTGCCTCACAGCAAGGAGTCTGATCCGATTTTATCATTCTAATTTATTAATTTTCCGCTGCATTTAATTTTATTTTAATGGATTCCAAATACTTAAAGTGTCCCGTATTCAATGGGAAGAACTATAGTTTATGGAAAAATATGATGACCCATTACATAAAGGGTAACGATTGGGAGTGCTGGCTAATCATGAAGAATGACCCTAATAAGATCATGCTTGGATCTGTTACTGACACTTCCACGGAAAAGAAAGAAGAGGACTATGTTGAAGCGGATTATAAGAAAGTTGAGAAAAACTCAAAAGTAATAAATTTGTTACAACACGGCATGATTGCTACCGAGTTTGATCAATTCGTATCTAGTTCATCTGCCAAGGAAATATGAGATGTTCTAGAGTTAGCCTATGAGGGAAAATCTGTTCTCAAAAAGCAACGTATTGCATTGTTAATGCAAAAATATGAATTTTTCTCTATGGAGCAAAATGAATCGCTTGATAGCATGTCCACTCGCTTCTCTAGTATCATTAATGAAATGAAAAATCTTGGAAGAACTTTTGACTCCGAGGAAATTGCTCGAAAGATCCTTAGAATTCTGTCCAGATGATGGAGACCTAAGGTGACGGTAATTGAGGAATGTAAGGATCTATCTGACCTATCCTATCAAGAGCTACTCGGAACCTTAATGGCTCACGAGATGAGCCTAACGAAAAATCAAGAGCTAAGCGTTTTAAGAAAAAAATTCTTTAATCGAAAACAAGGAAAAACCCCTAACAATAACACTAACAAATCTTATAAGAAGCCAATCGAGTGAAAAGGGTCCCTCTCAAGTCGTGGTTGCTTCAAGTGTGGGGACAGTGATCATTTGATTAAGGAATGCCCTACCTGGAAGAAAATCAAAGACAAAAATCAACGAGATAAAACCAAGAAGAAATTCAAGCAAGTTATGATGGCTTATTGCTGAGGAGATCTCGACACAGAAGACGACGATTCAGAGGAAGAAGAAGTTGGCAACCTATGTCTGAGCAAAGTCAGTCTTGACTTAATTTCTGACGGCGACAACGAGAGTGAATCTGAGATGTGCCTTGTCGTTGATTCAGATTCAGAAGATGATGACGAGGTTAGTCATCTTAAACTTAAAAAACAAGTTAAGAAATTGTCTAAGAAGTCTTTAGTTAAGTACTTTGAAGAAACCCTAGACCATTGTTATGAACAAAGTCTATAATTAAAAGACCTTAAGGCACAAATTCTTGACATTGCTGAGGAAAACCAACTTCTAAAGGCCAAAGCTAAAAAGCTCAAATCTAAAGTTATGGCTACTCCAGCTACAACTTCAGACATGACAAATGTTGAGAAAGAGGCTCTTGTATCTAACGTTATAGCTAATGAAGCTATAATCTCAGAGTTAAAGCTCAAAATTAAGCATCTTCAAGCCAAAGTTATAGCTAATGAGGCTATAACTTTAGAATTGAAGAAAGTCAACGAGCTTTTGAAATCTGAAGCTAAGGTGAAGGAAGTTGTTATCATTGATCACAAGAAAGAAAACTCTTTTCATTCTCAGCAATTGAAAGATATAGAGGCTAAATTCTCCCAAACCAAAGATCAACCTAATGAGGAGAAATTTTTCTTAAACAAACGCTTTAATGATTTTCGTGAAAACTGTAAATAGAACAATACCTCCAAAGACTCGAATGTAGACCATTCGATATGTGAAAAAGAAATTCAGTCTTTGACGGAATTGCTCCTACATGCACGAAAAGTTCATGATAAATGGGAAGGAAGTCCAAAAGTTTTAAACTTCCTTACCGAATAGTCCAACAAAAACATGAAGATGGGTCTAGGACATGAATGTTATAGACGCAGAGACAATGATAAGTGCAAATCCACTCCTTCTGACCGTGATTTGAGAAGAACGAAATATGTCAATCTTTCAGAATATGTGATTTGCAATTATTGTGGTCACACTGGTCATGTTAAAGAGAATTGTGTTAAATATGTCAATGACAACAAAAATCAAGATGATTTTGTTAAAGAACTTGACGTGTGCAGTACTAATGAGTCCACTACTACAAAAACAGGAAATGACAACGGTTAAAAACCGTTGTAATATTAAAAAGCGGACGTTGTTAAAGCCTCCGTTGTTAAAGGTTTTAACAACGGTTCCGATTTAATGAAAATACCGTTGTTAATAGTTTTAACAACGGTAAGAAGTCGTTGTTATTACTAGATAACTGTTGTTAAAACGTGTGAATAATTATGGTGGGAAAGATACGAGAACGGTTCTATTAAATTAAACCGTTGTTAAAGGTATGATTAGTTTTGGTGGGAAATATTATAACAACGCTATTTTTTTTAAACCCGTTGTGAATATAGTTAATTACAACGGAGTATAATAAATAAGCCGTTGTGGAAAGTTTTAATAACAACCGGTATTCTAGAATAAACCGTTGTTAAAGGTATGATAAGTTTTGGTGGGAAATATGTTACAACGCTTTTAATGAATTTTAAAAAACCGTTGTTATTATTTTTATTATTGTTTTTGAAAAAATTGTAATTTGTTCCCCTGCCACCACTGAAAATCCTGCATAAATCAGCAGCAGTAGCAGCAGCACGCATCATAAACCAATTTCAGAAGCAGCAAAATGATATATCTATATATATATCAGAGCAATTCATGTACAGGGCAATTCATGTACATGGCAATTCATGTACAGCAGCAGCAAAATGATATATACAACCAAAATGATCTCTTTTAGAGCAATTCATACTTACAACTTGCTCTAATTAATGACTTCTACAAATTAAAGTTCCCTATCTGCTTCCAAAATAATCTAAGTTTCATTTATTCTTTGTTTGTTCAAGGACGTATTTGCCCAACAAGTCCCTTACCTCGTCTATATTGTGCTTAGTGTACTCAGGGACATGTGGCGTCTTGATTGAATACTGCGGATAAAACAAATAAAAGACATCGATCAGTAGGGTAACAACAGTATAGGCATATCATACATAATTAGCAACATCGATCATATATATATAGCAGAAAAGATATCAGCTCTAATGAAAAAAAGTAAATAATAGCTACATTAAACTACTAACTTTTTCTGGAATGCTGATATATCTTCGCCTAATAATCTCCAACATGAAACGACAAACGTAGTATCCACATTGGATGCTATCCGGCTGTTTAGGGACCTATTATTACATAATAAACGAAGAGACGAGAAGGCAATTACCAATTAGTTTAATGCGTAATTAAAAAAGACAGATGTATATGCGTAATTAGTTTAATGCACTAGTATTTGCGCGTACGTACCCCTGTTATCGTAATAAAAGTAGGGCCATCATCAGAATATTCTGTCGGTTGATTGCCGGTTGCTCTTTTCTTCTCAAAGGCCCTTTAAAAAAGGAAAGAGGCCGAAAGTCACATAAACTTACTTAATAATAATAAATGAAACTTAATATTATGTGCCAAATCATCATCAGTATTATAAACTTACTTAATAATCAACATCTTAAAGGTCTCGGATGGTTGTCCATGCAAAGAGTCCAACCAAAATACTTTCTTCGTGGTCGGATTGATCGCTGCTAGCACCCAATGTCTCCTAGAGATCGAGAGACACATCATTATTAACAATCACAACATGCATCATAACCAAACATATAAAAATGCAATTGTATTTGGAATCGTAATATTAATTATATATTACCCGGCTTCATTATAAGGGGCAAAAATGAGCTTATTGTTTTTCGCCAATTCCCCAGCAATATAATTTACACGTTCTTCATACGAAAACATCTCGATATGCATAGATAAAACATTTGGGCACATGAATCCGTATTGAGGAAGTGGATTAATATTGGTCTCGGCGGGGATCACAACCGAGTTCAAGTACCTACATGCCGGTTTTAATTCCGATATTATAAACACTATATCTTACTTAGTCAGAATATTAGAATACTGCATGATTTAATTTATTAAGAAACTTACTTCATCCAAACATATAGGTGTTGGACATCAATCTCGTCAAGGCCAGCCCAAACGGCTAGCGTATCCCAATCCAGCATTGCTTGGCGTTCTACCCCTACAATATCATTCTCGAGCGGAATAACTATTAATTGCTCGCTTGCTATGCGTCTCTCAGCCTCCTTATAAAGATCCAGCATCGCCACCGTTCGTACTTTTTCCATGTAAACGTTCCCATGATATTTAGTACCGGATAGACTCCTGACCTCTTTCAGCTTGGGGAAATGATGCGGTGTGCTACCTTTCACAACCTACATGTGGCTAACTAAATTAAGTTGCTCTTTCAATGATGAGGCGATAGTAGAACTTAAAATATAAAGAGAGTTGATTAAATTAAATACCTCATCAAGTTGTTGTTTTGACGAGGTAGTAGAAAGATTATTGTCTATCGAGTTAGACTTATCCATGTTTTTTGTTACCTACAAAACAAAAATAAAACATATAAATTTCACTATTTATGAAGGTGATGAACAAAGACAAAAGGCGGGTTAAATTAGATGTATTTTTCTAACCCCGTCTACATTCTGTTGAATTTTACAATCACGAGCCAAGAAAATGTGGCTTTGAGGCCATTGGACAAAACCTTTAACCGCATCTGCCAGTATTACTATGTCGTCGCGGACTGTGACGGGCAGTTTACAGGTTCCATAGCCCTTCACGACTCCCACTATCCCCACTTTTGCATGCTTCGGCAAGAGTGGTACGCCATGAACCAAGATGGTTTCCGCTGAGTCCTTGGGCTTTGGGCATACGAAAGCCCGAGCAACAATCACATTCTCTTTTAATGAAGGGTCGGCGAGACGAACAAGCCTCCGCTGTTTTGTGGCCTGAAGAATACACATTATTTACTAAATACCAAAATATAATAGATATCATAAATGATCTATATTGAGTATATAATGTAAAGTTAGTTACAAGTATTTATTGTTGGTGGGTAGGCTATTATACTTGAACATGTCCAGACCAGATTTAGCACTGACAGCATATACTAACTTCTTATATTCTACATACCTCCTTATTGTCACCCGTCTTCTCAGCCGGCTCCTCAAGTTGCGTCCCCTTTTCAGAGTTATTTACCTTATAAAATTAATTAACCAATCAAAGGCATGCAATGGCTGCTGGAAAGAACAAATGCAGAGGTTCAAAATGGTTAAGTCGTATTTACCTTATCGGCTTGAGGTATCAAAACCTCAGCAGCATTAGGTACCTCACCCGTCTCCTCAAGTTGCGTCCCCTTTTCCGACTCATTTACCTAATAAAACAAACCAATCAAAGGCATGGCTGCTAGAAAGAACAAATGCAGAAAAAAAAAAAGAAGTCATATTTACCTTACCGGCTTGAGGTATTAAAACCTCGGCAGCAGTAGGTACCTCAACCATCTTCTCAGCCGTCTCCTCATGTATTGGCAAGGTAGTAGTGTCTGCCTCTTGGCAAATCTGTTGCACTACCTCGCCCTTTTTAATGACATCCTCCATCATCTTCAATTCTTCTTCGGAAGGCTTGCCTCCAGAATTCATCTTCAGTATCACGGAGGCCAATAACTGAACCTGCACGCCCAAAATGTAGAATCAGCAATTTGTTAAAACAATAACATGTGAATTTTAAATGACAATAACAAATGGTATACGTACCATGTCAGCCTTCCCCTTATTTTTCTTCTTCTTGTTCGAGCTAGTTGTCCCATAATATTTCGTGACTCCGACATGTAATGGGACGCCCCTTAATCGACCTGGATGCTCGGGACGGCCGATCGCTCTAGCAAGAACGTCGTCACGACCACTCGGAGTGAATTTCCCTTCCGCAACCTCCTTCAGAACATTCTCCTATAATATATTAAATAAACTTAATTTAATTTTTGTTACTAAAATAAATAGATAGTTAGACATACAAGAATTGAACAATAAAGTTATTAAAAACCCGTCTTAATAAAAATAATACTTACTATGTTGGCCAAGACTTCCTGATCATATTCGTTACATGTTCGGGATCCTTTAGGCGTGTGCCCTTCTTTATAAGTTACGTGCCGATTCAAGTCGGTCACACCTTTTGACACCTACACGTTAACTCAAAAATAATATATGTATACATGTATATCAAGTCCAAGTATGATTAAAAAAATCTAATATATAGATGCTACTTACGAGATTTTCTTCTATCAATCTGTAACCGCCTCGAGAACCATAATATACCCCCCGCTTCTGTGAGATGTTAGCACGATTTCTGGCGCTAACGCTCTTCAAATCATATAAAATCGCAAGTAGATGAGACAATTAGAAAATTATAGATACAAGTAGAGTTTTAGAAAAATGTAACCTGAAACTTTTAGAAAAATGTAACCTTAAGTAGAGTTTTACAAAAATGTAAACATATGACATGGATACTTAACCTGAAACTTTTCAGTAGCTCGTTTCGCCTTATAATTATCCCATTGTTGCTGAGTGATGTGGGGGTACTTTGTCGGTGGGCTCTTATGCATCTGCCCCGTCTCCTTGTCCACATACAAGTGTAATTTGGCAAGGTCACACCTCCACTGCCTTAAGACTGCCGCTGCCTTACGTAATAGATACTTATCATGGCAGTCTGGAATATCGAAAGCTTCCTGCATCATCATCATATATACTAATAAGCGGCTGTCTAATATCATACCTTTACACGAACCTTTATACGGCTTCCTGCCTTATGTAATAGTAACTTATGCAAAATAAAATGGTGTTTAGCTAAAGATATTATCATACCTTTATACGTTTCAAGAGTAAGTTCTGCAATGAAGGATTTATATTCCTGAAATCATCTAAATCTATAGGCACAAACTGTTTGGTTGTAACTCCAATCCAAGTGGCTAAATGGCTAGCATTTGGACCAGTAGGAACACCTTTCACACTCCATTTTATTTCCATCGGCGTTTTTGCCGCTATAGCTGCAAGGGCTGCAGAGCACTTCGAAGCACCCCTCTCACCAGGCTTATCCCCCTTATCATTGTTGTCTACTCTTTTCCGTTTTTCACCCATGATAATCCTAAGACACTAAGACCTTCAAAAGAAATGAAATAGTAACGGAACAGAGTCATGCATACAGCGATTCTAAAACCCTAAGACCTTGAAATGAATGAAATAGTAACTGAACAAATAAAGAGTCATGCAGAGATTCTAAAACTCTAAAAACTTAGAAAGGAATGAAACTACATGATAAAGAGAACGATAAATAGAAAATGAAAACAAAAAGATGAACTTCAAACTTAAAACCCTAAAGACGAAACACAAAAATTACCTGATAAAGAAAATGAGAACAGGGTGATGATAAAGAGAACAGGATGATGATCACGAGTACGAGGAGGATGATGATGATACTAAACAAAAAGATTTGTGTTGTAAACGAGGATGATTGTAAACGAGGAGGATGATGATGATAATGTACGTGTGTAAAATTTACTCTATAGGATTGTAAATTATTTTTTATTAAGAGAAACTAAAGGGTTTATTAAGAGAAACTATTGACAACGGTTATCCTACAAACCACCGTTGTTATAGAGTAATAACAACGGTTAAATAACACCCGTTGTAGAAAGTAATAACACTAAGACAACGGTTTATTTATTATAAACCGTTGTTGAAAGTAATAACAACGGTGAATTTCTAAAACACCGTTTTTATAGATTATGTATATTTTTTTTAATTTTTCAGATACGCGCGCGCGGTATTAAAATTTGAGGCACGAAATAAACTCATTAACTTTGCTCTAAATTAATTTATTTAACTTTGCTCTAAATTTAATTTAATTTATTTTACTTTGCTCTAAATTTTATATTATAGGCGTAAGTTACGTTTAATTATTAGCTCGGATCGGGTTTGGCCTGGGAATCAATTCCAATCGGGTTAGATTCGGCGGGTTTGTAATTAATAACTTTATCGATCGGGTTAGTTATTAATTATTTTTAGTTTTTGGTTCAATTACCTCGAATCGGGTCATTTTCTTTTTAATTAAGGAACTGGTTATTATAATTATCATGCATCACTAGTTAACCTGAAACTAATCGATCGGGTGGCCAGGCCAGCAGTTACGGATCGGGCAATCCACTTTCTAGATCAGAGCAAGCGTACGTAATAGCTACGCACTTCAATTCGGGTCGATCGCTTTTGGGCAGGGTCGGGGGCACGTGTCATTATTAATTACCTCGTATATATATATGTACTACTTATTGATGATGATATATATATATATATATAATAATTAAATGATGATGACTTCCGGATCTCTAATTAACGACGCTCGTACTACAATTTGCAATAATAACAGATTCATCAATGCACATACATGCAATTCAAGTAAGTATTATATATACACGTACGTCAATGCAATGTTTCCCAAATTAAATAATAATGATATATATATATATATATATATATATATATATATGGCCTGGGGTCGATCGACTTCGTTCATCCAATTCAAGTACGCTAATGAACGGGCCGTTTTTGCATCACAAACCTGAAACTGTCCGACCCAAAATTAATTAGCTCGCTAGTATCGGGTTATTTTATTTAATTCGATAGAAATCATTATTTATTATCCGCGTGATGATTATTAAGTATCATTTTCGGGTCGGATCACTTTTAATTATTAAGTATCATTATTAGTATACGTGTGTTACTTCAAAATAACCCTAAACCCTAAACCCTAAACCCTAAACCCTAAACCCTAAACCCTAAACCCTAAACCCTAAACCCTAAACCCTTTTTTTATATACTTCTAATAATACATCAAAATATTGAACATCAATTCAAACACTTTAAACAACATTCTTTCTCATTGATTTCATTAGGAATAACCTAGATTTTATAATAAAGTACATTACATTCATCCGACATCAAATAAATAAAGATGTTAAATAATCCGGAACAATTCCGGTTAAGTGTAAAAAGCTTTTCTCACACTGCCACCAACAATCCGGAACAATATTGATGATACTGATGACTTCCGGATCATTAACCTCGTATTTTGCAATAACAGATTCAATGCCTGCAAGTACACGTCTTGCATGTGGAGATAAGGTAGGACGGGTACAGCTCAACATATCTCTTGCGGCATCCAACCTCCGAGTATAAGGCCGACGTGGGTAGACAGAGGACGATGATGATGACGACGCTTGGTTGACAAGTCGGACTGCTTCACGCCTCTTAATCCAATAATCCCTTCGATGTTCAATGGATCCTTTAATCAATGGGTGATGATCAGCGGGAACTACGGCAAGAGCCTCCTCCTCATCTGCAATCAATTTTGTAAGGGTCGTTTCATCGTTGGGAAGGTTAACTGCTGCCATTGATGATATTAATTTTAGGGTAGTTATGTAATATTTAAAGGAGGGGTTTTGAGGCTATATTTATAGAGGGGTTATGCTGCCATTGATGATGCTTTAATCAATGCTGGTTCTGCGCCTGTTGTTTATTCACGGGTTTGGACTGCATTATCTTTTAATTAAAAATAATAATATTAAGCAATAACAACGGGTATTGGTTATAAACCCGTTGTTATTACTAACCACAACGGTTTTCTTGGCCATAACCGTTGTGATAGGGTTACTGCACATTGCAGTTAATGCATTGACTACATAGGAAATGTAACGTACTGCATATTCACACATTTACTCGATCAATAACGTACTGCATGCATGTGAATGTATAGTCGTTTTGGGAACCAATGCATGCATGTGAATCAATGCCTTCATGTGAACCAATGCATGCATGTGAATAAATAACTCCAATAAATAACTCTCTATAAATACAGCCTCAATACAAGCAGGTTATCAACCACATACAAAATTCCCAACTCTAATCAATAACATATTTGCTAAACCATACAAAATTTCCCAGCCTCAATACTAACATCAACCATACAAAATGTCTGGAACTTTTACTAAACCATATGCTTGCATCATGAAAGAAATGCCTTGTCATATTGAGGGTGGCTACGTTGTGTGTAAAAGTTACAAAAAACTCCGTGATACGCTTATTCGAAATGGCTACTTAATAAGGAAGATGTGGCCAAATTATAATCGCGGGCACTTTACAGGGCATCTCGTTTTCGAGTTTGGGATGTCGGATGCTCATCGTGCGTCCGCATTCAAACTGGCAAGAATGTTTGACAAGGCCGGGCATGGGAGACAAGATTTTATTGAGAGCACGGACCACAAGCCTGGGCCATATCTATGGGTGGCTTCCGAACATGAGCGTTACTGTTTCCCAAATGGGGTCGACCTCGTTGAAGTGACCCAGGTAGAGCAGTGGGAAGGGTTGGCTCTGGCCGAGGCTGACCCGATTGATGCATATGCTCTAGCGGTGGCAGCTATCCGGGAGATTTACCCGGACTCAATTTAATTTGTTGTTGTTGTTTGGTTGTAGTTGTTTGGTTGTTTGGTTGTTGTTGTTTTGGCGCCATTTGTGTGTGGCGCCGTTTGAACTTATAATTTAATAATATTAATGTTGATACGTTAATTTGTTTTTTGACTTAAGTTTAGAAGTAATTAAACTTATTCAATATAAAGCTATTCAATCGATAAAGCAAAATTAGAATTGAACGACATTCAGGAAATGACATTCACAAATTTGCTAATAATTGACGTTCAGGAAATAAACGACATTCAGGAAATGACATTCACAAATTCACAAATTCAAGAAATAGTTGATAAAAATAATAGCTGAGTAATAAGGGAGATGATGACAGAAAAATGATCGCTTTGTGATAGAGTTTTTGTGTTGCAGTACTACAGTCGTATTACTAATGTTGTGTGTTTTCTATCTACAAATATTGACAACGGTTATTATAAACAAACCGTTGTGATAGAGCAATGACTACGGTTATAGTAGTCTACCCGTTGTAATTAGTAAAAACTATGACAACGGTTTATGGTTATTAACCGTTGTTATAATCAATAACAACGGGTAGATTTACAACAACCGTTGTTGTTGCTTACCTTTATTTTTTTTTAATTATAATTATAAGAGACAGCAATATCATAAGTACTATACACTGCAATAATAATCAGCAGAAACCAACAAAGACAGCAATATCATAAGCACTATACACTGCAATATCAGCAGAAACCAAAACATGGAGACTGTATAATGAATGACCAAAAGCTAAATAATTTGGGATTCTTCAACAATGACCAAAGCTAACAAAAACTAAAGACAATACCACCTCAGGATCGGGGACGTTTCTTGCCCGACATAGTTTCTTCGTTAACCCAAATACCTTCACCATGATCATCACGCATATAGATGCTTTCAATGTTATCATGATCAGTGTCAACATTGTCGAAATAAGATACAGTGGAAGAGTGATCCATTCCCTCAAACACGACATCCTGATCATTATCCCCACCATTATCGGGTGCACCCCGTCTACTCCTTATAGATAGTACAACAGACCACTTCTTATCCATAGGATCGGTGACATAGAACACTTGTTTAGCTTGGGATGCCATTATGAAAGGATCATCCTTATTATTGCCAACCTTATCCAAATTGACCAACGTAAATCCCATTTTATCCTTTCGAACACAATTGTTGTTGTTATCAACCCAGTTACATCGAAACAGAGGTATTGTGAAATCAATGTAATCTAATACCAATATTTCTTGAATAACACCATAATAAAGGCATTTTCCCCAAATAGGGTTTTTATCTTTTGAAGTAGCAAAGTGCATTGCCTCAAATTCAGAACTCACACCACTATTTTGCATTGTGCTCAACTCATCTTGCTCGCGGGTGTAAAAAGTATAACCATTAATAGCAAAACCGCTGAAAAAAGTGGCCCTGGCATTTGGACCTAACCCAAGACGTAGTAACCTAGGAGAGATGTCATCACCATACAAATTCTTATACTCCAAGACAACATTCCTAAACCACTCTCCAAATGTCTTCTTATGCTCGTTTGCAATCCACATCTCGCTCTTGTTTGGGTGATCGTATTTGAGCTCATCTTTGTGTTGTTCAATATAAGGTTGCACCTCATCTTCGTTGTTTAGCACATACGTATGTGCTAAATGTAACATGTCACGTGACACAATTTTTTCAACCCGGCCCCTAATACCTTTTCCGGTCATCCAGTCACTATGACGATTCTTTGGAACGCCAATTAACTCCTCAGGAGAGAGATGAGCGTAACAATATGCAAGAGCTTCGTCTAATATAGCACGTTCAGCAATACAACCTTCTGGACGATACCGATTAGATGTATAGTCCTTGTAGACTTTCATCAATCTTTCGAAAGGATACTGGTATCTCAAGTACACGGGCCCAAGGTACAAAATCTCCCTAACCAAGTGAGTGGTCAGGTGAATCATGATAGTGAAGAAAGAGGGTGGAAAATACATTTCAAAATGACAAAGAGAGGTGACAACGAGGTCCTGCAATGAATCCGCAGCATCGGGATCGATGACTTTATCGCATATGGACTGGAAGAAGAGACAGAATCTGGTAATAGCATATCGTACCTTTTCAGGTAAAATGGAGCGAATAGCCACGGATAGTAATTGTTGCATCAAAGTGTGGCAATCATGTGACTTTAACCCGGTGAGTTTTAGATCTTGCATCGACACAAGGCTTTTGATGTTGGACGAATAACCATGTGGCACTTTAATTCCATTCAAGCATGCACAAAACTCTTTTTTCTCATTCCGTGAAAGGGTATAAGCTGCTGGCGGTAAAAATGTACCATTACCTCTCTTCTGTGGTGCCAACTCTAGCCTAATACCCATCATTTGCATATCTTCCCTAGCTGCGGCGTTATCCTTTGTTTTACCGGGAACATTCAGGAGGGTATTGATAATATTATCACAGACATTTTTCTCAATGTGCATGAAATCGAGGCAATGCCTGACCTCCAGGTCAGGCCAATATGGAAGTTTATCAAAAAATATGGATCTTTTCTTATACCCACGAGTAGACAATTTAGAGCCGTTCTTCTTCCCATATTTTATCTCTATATGCTTTACTTTCTGATAAACTTCATGCCCACTCAAAATTCTAGGAGGTTGACGATGTTCTTGACGTCCATTAAATGCTTTCTGCTGCTTGCGATAACAATGGTCAGGATCCAAGCCCCTCCTATTTCCCAAATACACATACTTATGAGAACACTTCAAGTATTCAGACTCGATATCCTCCCCACACAATGGACATGCCTCTTTCCCATGCACCGTATGCCCAGAAAGGTCGCCATAAGCCGGATAGTCGGTTATTGTACACAATAACATCGCTCTCAAATTGAAAGTTTCATTCCTATATGCATCAAATACTTCTATCCCACTATCCCACAAAATTCGCAAATCATCTAAAAGAGGTTCCAAATAGACATCTATATTATTTCCAGGTTGTTTAGGGCCGGAAATTAACAACGACAACATCAAGTACTTTCTTTTCATGCACACATATGGAGGTAAGTTGTATATTGCCAACACTACTGGCCAAGTACTATGTTGGGTACTCATGTTTCCATGTGGGTTCATTCCATCAGTGGACAGCGCTAGACGTAAGTTTCTAGGTTCAATGCCGAAATCGGGATACTTAGCGTCGAACGATTTCCATTGCATACCATCTGCCGGGTGTCTTAGCTTCCCATCATTTATTCTTCCAGTTTCATGCCAAGTTAACATTTTTGAATCATTGCTATTCGCAAACATCCTTATGAATCTTGGTATCACTGGAAAATACCATAACACCTTAGCCGGGATCCCTTCCTTATCCTTATAACGCCACTCAAAACAAACCGGACAATTGGTTAAGTTTTGATATAATTTTCGATACAATACGCAATCATTTGGACATGCATGTATTTTCTCATATTTCATACCCACCCCTCTAATTAGTTTTTTAGCCTCATATGTCTTAACGGGAAGAACATTACCATCTGGAAGCATGTCGTTTATCAAGGCTAATAAACTAGTGAAACATGTGTCACTAACCCCATTTGCCCCCTTGATATTATACAACTTCACCACAGCCGACATCTTTGTGTACTTACAACCAGGGTATAGAGGCGCTTCAGACTCACACAACTTCTTATACATGTTGTCAAGGTCATCCAAATTAATGTTTTCATCTTCAAAAGCATTTGATTCATCATCCTTTTCTTCATTATCTGTAGACCCAACATTCAACTCGTCTGCTTCAAACTCAACATACTCGGCAAACTCGGGATC
Source organism: Heliosperma pusillum (assembly GCA_022085475.1). Classification (NCBI taxonomy): domain Eukaryota; kingdom Viridiplantae; phylum Streptophyta; class Magnoliopsida; order Caryophyllales; family Caryophyllaceae; genus Heliosperma; species Heliosperma pusillum. Next base: position 36,673 of record JAIUZE010018484.1, read on the forward strand.
ATCAGTTATCCTTTCGTATACCTCAAGATCATCTTCTTCAAAATTATTATCTTCCTCTAATGATTCCCCATGAAAAATCCAACGGGTATAGGATCGACTAAAACTATACTTTTCTAGGTGAATTTTAACGTCCGGAATAGCCATATACCTAATATTACCACATCTTTCACAAGGGCATGGAATACTAGAAGAACCATTCAAATTGTTCGCAACGACTTCATAAAATTCAGCTAAACCATCCTTATAGTTTGGGTCACTCATATTCGCAGCATTCATCCAAGTTCGAGTCATTTATCTACATTCGTAGTATATATAGTAAGCCAAGTAATTCAGAAAATCCAACTAATTAAAACTAATTCAATAATAAGCCAACTAATTCAGAAAATGCAATGTATAAGGCAACTAATTCACAAATAAACGAAATTCAGGAAATCAATAAAGAAAAATTATTAGAATACCTGATTAATAAGAAATAGCAGACGGAGATGATGACAAAGAGACGATCAGGAAATCAATAAATTATATTTAGTGTTTGTGTTTTTGTGTTGCAGTACAGTATTATTAGTGTTCTGTGTTTTTTTTCATCTTTATTACAAGTATTGACAACGGTTATTATTCATATTCACCGTTGTTATTAGGTTACCTATTTACAACGGTTAACAAAGTTAAATCCGTTGTTACAACTAACAACAACGTACAACAAAATCATCTCCGTTGTTATTAATTTAAGCCAAATAATGCGCCAAATTAATAACACATTATAACAACGGGTTTTTCATACCCGTTGTTATTAATTTTTATTATTTCGCGCTAAATTAATAACAACGGACATATAATAAACTGTTGTTATTAGTAAATTTATTTACAACAGTTATTTTAGTTCACGCCGTTGTTAAAACTAATAACAACGTTTGAAAAACTAACACCGTTGTTATTAGGTTTAATAAAATTCCGCGGAAAAATATTTATCCATTCCACAACGGTTTTTCTTTATTTTCGTGAGTATGCGTTGTTGATGGGGCGTTGTTATTGCCTGTATTTGTAGTAGTGGTCTGAACCTGAACCTGAACGTGAAGAATTTAGAAACAATTAGTTCAGATGGTTTTATGACATGGCTTTCGATTACACATCAAAACCTTCATCATCCAAAGTTAATGTGAATCAATAGCAGTCATTCAAACCTAGTGTGCGTGACGACAATAGAAAACCTAGAACGTATTATAATAAACCTGGACAACCATATGTTAAGACCAAAATAATTGTAAAACAGGTCTGGGTTAGGAAGGATCAAATTTACAGAGTCACTAACCATAAAGTACCTAACTTAGCGTGGGTACCTTAAAGCTGTATTTAATTCCCTTGCAAATAATAGTGAAAGAAAATAATCAATGGTATCTCGACAGTGGTTGTTCGAGACACATGACCTGAAGTAAGAATCTTTTTGTTTCACTAGAGCCCTTCGACGGTGGCAAGGTCACTTTTGGAGACAACGAGAAGGGCAAGATAATCGGTGTAGGTAAGATTGGTATATCTTATTCACATGCTATTAATAATGTCTTTTTGTTAAATGGTCTTAAACAAAACTTGCTAAGTATCTCTCAATTATGTGACAAAGGCAATAAAGTCGTTTTTCATTCAAATTTTTGTCGCATCATAATTGAAGGTACTAGTAATGTTATTCTAGAAGGTCTACGTAAAAGGAACGTGTATATGATTGATTTAAATAAAGTTACTACAATTTCATTTACGTGCATGAAAGCTACAGTAGATGATTCATGCTTGTGGCACAAGAGGTTTGCACACATTAGTCCAACAATTTTAAGGAAACTCAAATTGTGGGAATTAGTTGAAGGTTTACCCTCAATTAAATTCGTACAAGAAAAGATGTGTGACTCATGTGCCTGATGCGAACAAGTTAAATCTTCATTCTAACCAAAACGAGTTATAAGTACAGAACGTCCACTTGAGTTGGTACACATGGATTTTTATGGACCTATATATGAAAGTCAAAAGCCGTGGTTAAGACCCCATTGGACGCTCTGGGAGCAGGTTACGACCGCTCGAAGATACGGGGACGTAACTGGGTGTCAGGAGGATGACGGGGGGAGGCATGGGGGGGGGGGTGTTATGCTGCACAATGACTTTGTATTAGGTAATAAATGCAAATTAGTGATGGAAATGTATGGGTGCGATAATACTAGCACTACTGCACCAGATTTAATCAAAACTCCGCAGTTAAGCGTGCTTGGGCGATAGTTGTAATAGGAAGGGGGACCTCCTTGGAAGGCCTCGTGTTGCACCCCTTTTTTTAACGTTTTCCGATTATTTCATGTTTTTTGTTCCCCTTGTTTTATTTTACTTAAATAATTTAAACATGCAATTTAGTAGATCTCTCCGAGACAATAATTTTGAAAAACAAAAGGCGGCGCAATCAGACGCTCAGGGAGCAGGTCACGACCGCTCGAAGATACGGTGACGTAACAGGATGTTGGGAGGATGACAAGGGGCGGTTTATGTTGCAGAAAGGCTAGGTATTAGGTAATAAAAGTATATTTATGATGGAATGTATGGGTGCGTTCATACCAGCACTAATGCACCGGATCCCAAAGAACTCCACAGTTAAGCGTTCTTGGGTAAGACTAGTACCAGGATGGGTGACCTTTTAGGAAGGCCTCGTATTGCACCCTTTTTTTAACGTTTTTTGATTATGTGATGTTATTTGTTCCTCTTTATTTTCTTAAATAATTTATATTTTCAGTTGCGTAGATCTCGCCGAAATAATAAATTTGAAAAAAAATGCGGTCCAATCTGACACTCTGGAATAAGGTTACGAGCGATCGAAGATATGGGGACGTAACGAAATGTTGGGATGATGACGAGGGCTTTTTAAGCACAAAGGTTTGGTATTAGGTAATAAAAGTAAATTTATGATGGAAATGCATGGCTGGATAATACCAGCACTAATGCACCGGATTCCATCAAAACTCCGCACTGAAGTGTTCTTGGGGGCAAGAGTAGTACTATAATGGGTGACCTCCTTGGAAGGAATCGTGTAGCACCCCTTTTTTAATGTTTTCCAATTATTTCATGTTATTTGTTCCTCTTGTTTTATTTTTCTTAAATAATTTAAACATGTAGCTGTGTAGATCTCGCCAAGATAATAAATTTGAAAAAAATGCGGCCTAATCAGACGCTTCGGGAGCTGGTTACGACCCGTCAAAGAAACGGTGACGTAACGAGATGTTTGGAGGATGATGGGGGGCGGTTTATGTTGCACAAAAGCTTGGTATTAGGTAATATAAGTAAATTTGTGATAGAAATATATGGGTTCGATCATACCGGCACTAATGCGCCAGATCCCATAAGAACTCTGCAAATAAGCGTGCTTGGGCGAGAGTAGTACTATGATGGGGTGACCTCCAGAGAAAGCCTAGTGTTGCACCCCTTTTTAACCTTTCCTATTATTTCATGTTATTTGTTCCTTCTTTTTTATTTTTCTTAAATAATTTAAACTTGCAGTTGCGTAGATCTCGCCGAGATAATAAATTTGAAAAAGAATGCGGCCCAATCGAATGCTTCGGGAGCAGGTTCTGACCGCTCGAAGATATGGGGACATAACGGAAGGCCTAATGCACCAGTTCCCAACAGAACTCCGCAGTGAAGAGTGTTTTGGCGAGAGTAGTACTAAGATGGGTGACCATCTGGGAAGGCCTCGTGTTGCACCTCCTTTTTTTTTTTTTTAACTTTTTCAGATTATTTCATTTTATTTGTTCCTCTTTTTGTTTTTTTCTTAAATAATTTAAACTTTCAGCAGTGTAGATCTCCCCGAGATAATTAATTTGAAAAACAATGCGGCCCAACCGGACGTTGAAGGAGCATTTTACGACCGCTCGAAAATACGGTGACATAACAGGATGTTAGGAGGATAACGTGGGCGGTTTATGTTGCACAAAGCCTTGGTATTAGGTAATAAAAGTAAATTTGTGATGGATGCTAAGGGTAAAGTCGCGTTCCCTAAATCAAAGTAAACCTAACTCAATATTAGCTAATAGTTAGTGATAAATAAGGTATCGAATCCACAAGGAAGCGGTGATAATTTAGTTTGCTAATAACTAAGTCTATCTTGAGGTAACAATTTCTTTCTTAAAGATTTGATTTTGGTTTCTAATCTAATTGCAATAACAATAATAATAAAGGATGAATTCCATAGGATTAAAAGTCTAAGGTCTCAGGTTCACTAGGATTATTATTAGGGAGTACAGAGATAATCAACTAACATGCAATAAAGTTACCTAAGGTCACAAGATTGGTCGAATCAGTTATGCCCTTTAGATCTAAAATTTAACATGCGATCGCTATCATTAAACAAAATCTATTCAATTATCGTAGCCTATCTTAGTCTTAACCATGTCGGTGAAAATCCTAATTTGCGATACTATTTAGTTAATCCTGCCTAGTAATTAATCAACTAGGTTTAAGACGATAATTAAACGATAACTATGCGATTACAAATCAATCAATTAATCTACCCCTTCTAACTATCCTAGATCCCCTTTCAACCCTAGATAGGAGTTTAGCTCCTCATAACGATGTAAATAACAACGATAATAATGAGGTAAACATGATTAACTGACGAGCTTATTTCACGTGTCGTTAATTCCGTTAATTAGCTATGGTCAAATAACAATTTATATGATATTAACAATGACAAAAACATGTAGGATAACACATATGGAGAAAGTTTGATTTGAGAAATTGATTAACAAGTCTAAAATAACCAACAAGTACTTAAGATTCAAATATTCAAATATAAAGAAACTAACTTAGTGTAGTTTTCCCAAGTTCCCAACAATTAGCAAAGTAAAAACTCTTCCTTTCCTCTGTTCCCTAGTTATCTAATACAAGATTTTAAGAAATTAGTCAACAAGGAGTAACTCAACCAAGGATGGCCCTTTACAACCCAATTTACACCCACTAAAACATGAGCCCAAATCAAAGATGCAAGCTTTATGAACAAAACCAAAGAAACAAGCTAGAATCATGTAATAAAACACTAAACCATGTTCTAACCATACAATAAACCAAATTCCACTCAAAAGATTCCAACTTTAAACCAAAGTTGCAATCTTTCAAGGTTGCTTCAACAATATCAAGACAAATTAACCAAAATTATCTAGACAAAGCAATAATTAAACAAACAACTTGCTAAGATGGTTAGTCTCAACAATAATTCATTCAACAATGGAAAATGAACATGAAAAAATGGTATTAACTAAAGAAGAAGAGATTCAAAGAGTCTTACAATGCTAAAAGAGGAAAACTTGTTCCAATTACACTAAGAAAATAGAAGATTAGCTACCCATAATCAAGAATTACAACCCAAATAATAAAGTTCAACTCAAAGCCAAAAATGAAGAATCAAAAATGAGAGAATTCCAATGTGTTTTGTTGTGGAATGTTTTGCAATGTATGAAATGTTTCCTCTCTCTAAAATCTGGTTCTTTTATACCCTTGGTCCGGAAACCTAGGGCCTTCGAGAAATGGGCCTCAAAATGACAAGACAGAAAATGAAGAAACACGTGTCCCAGGCCAGGACACTGGCAGCGCCCACGGACACTGGCGGCGTTGTGGGACGCTGGCAACATTCTGGTGACGCTGGCGGCGTTTCACGCTGCCAGTTTTTACTCTTGATTGCTCGCCTTGACTTTCGTTGACCCCTTTGAATGCTAGTCTTGCCTTGACTTCCATTGACCCTTTGGACTTGCTTTTCTTGCATTGATAATTTGCTCCTAGCCCACTCCAATTGTCGGGTTTGGTCTCGAGTCTCGGGTTTTGACTTTGACTTTAGTTGACTCTAAAACTTGACTTAAAAATATCAAATAACAACATAACTACAAGACCTAAGGTTAGCATAAAACGATGCTAACGACCCGTAAAAAGTACATTAAACGGACCTAATAAACACTACTAAACACGACACATTTTGGTGTTGTTAAATACCCCCACACTTGGACTTTTACTCGTTCTGAGTAAAACTCGAGATTAGCAAGACAACCACGAGTCCAAACATAGCATGTGAAGGTAATGACCTCTCTTCCCTCACCACTACCTTCTTATATCTCCCTCAAAACACAACCACCTAGTAAAAGGAAATGACTCAAAGTTGTTGTGATACACTCTTCCCTTACCACTTCCTACTTATAACTCCCTCAATACAAGACTCGACACACCACCAACTCCGACTCATCCACACATCCTCCCTCCTTATACTCAGAGATGGTAATGGTCACTCTCACCTTATCCCAAGGTAGAAGCAAAGTGACCGGCAAGAACTCCTATGAATCTTACAACTACTTATATCGCCCCCTTATCACTCCACCAATGTAAAGCATTGTCACTTGGTTGGCCCTAAACTACACAAATTGCACAACCAAGCAACCCACAAAAGAAATACACCGAATTGGAACCAATTGTGTGACTCAAAGAAAAAATAAAAAAAATTCCTAAGCTAGCCTCCTTCCAAATTCCTCCTTATTTCTCCCTTCTTTTCCCTCCAAAAATCCTCTTCATCGGAAGTATTTTGCTCAATTTTTTTTTTCTTATTCTTTTTCCATTTTTTTTTCTTGACAATCCCTCATTTTGCCTAAGGTGCCCTTTCGGGTTTTCACCTTAGATTTTCCTTTCCTCTCATTGGTGGCTCGCAACTCGATTTTTCATTTTGCCCGAAACGCCCTTTCGGGTTTTCATTCCGTCCTCGGCCACCTTCCCAATTTTTGCATAGGTGCCCATCCTTGTGGGTTTTCACCTAGCCAGGATTTTCAATTTTTTTTTTCTTTTTTTTTTCTTTTTCTTTTCTTTTTTTTTTCAAAATAAACGTTAAAGAATGCATCAAAACAAAACAAAGTATCTACAATCCTCTCCCCCACACTTAGATTATACAATGTCCTCATTGTAGGGGAAAGGGTGAGATGCTTCATCAATTGTTAAAATGAGAAGAACCCGAGGCACCTCCTCGGTTTCTCCTCGGTTTCTCCTCTTTACTCTTTCTTCTCTAACTCTTCTTCTCCTCGCTAGGCCTTCATCAAGGGCCTCTTGTGTGTAAGAAGTGGGGTAGCCAGGGTTTTGTTGGATGGTCATGCCGAAAAGTGAGCTAGCCAAACCATACACATCCTCTTGTTTCACCGCATCTTCATATGAATCTTGAAGGTAGGTGTGGTGGCGCTCATTTTGAGCTTGGAAATGGTTTGTGGCTTGCTCCCTCCAAGCATTTTGTGCCACCCACATGTCATTTTGTTCTTTCCACCTTTGGTTTTGTTGTGCTTGCCAAAGGCGGTCTTCCTCTTGCCGCTCCAACATCCTCCTCCACTCTTCTTGTTGGGCCCTCTCGGCCTCCTCTCTCAACCTCTCCCTTGCCTCCACCACATTGTGCCAATCATCTAAAGTCTCAAGCCTACCTCCTTGGGTTTGTTGCCAATTATAAGAGTTGTCCACCCGTCCACTTATGTGCTTGAGGACATCATTTGTGCTAGCAAAGTATTATGCCATTTGTTGTTGCCATGGCTCCATTGGGGTGCTAACATGAGTCTCCGCCTCATACATTGGGGTGTCGGTGTCTTGGTGGCTATGATAAGATGATTGGGAATGGTATGGTTGTTGTTGTTGTTGTTGTTGTTGTTGTTGTTGTTGTTGTTGTTGTTGTTGTTGTTGTTGTGAAAAAGGTGGGTTTTGGAAAAATCCCATCTCAATTGTGAGGATCTATCTCTCCTCTCTAACTTGCTCACTCCCCCCACCTTGCTCTCTCCTTGGCCTCTTTTGCCGCAAGGGCACTTCCTCTTCCTCCGCCTCACTACTACTCTCCCTCAAAATTTCTTCCCTAGGACAAAAGAAGTTCTTCGGTTTTGGCCCCCTAGGTAGAGGATTGTTTAAAGGTCGAGGCATTTTCATGTAGCTTAGGCCATCACTCCCCAACCAAAATCCTTTCAAAGGCTCCAACTTGCTAACTTTGAACATGTGCACCTCCTCTAGCCCCATGTGGTTGTACCTTGTTAATCCCTTACAAGATTTGACTTCTTGTTCCTCATCAATCCCCCCTTCATAATGTTGAACCAAAAGGGAAATCATCCCCCCAAGGTGGATACTTGCTTTAGTGGATTTTTGGCGATGCTTAATACAAGCTCTCATGAACAAGTCCGCCCAATCCGGTACCCCCACCCCTCCCGGGAGCATAGTCCACAAACACAACTGGATTTTCTCCGGTACCTTAGCGGGCTCTCCCGCGGAGTTAAAAACGGTGGTAAGGAAACGGGTAATGAGTCTAAGCACGGGGTGGGTGATGGTGAAGAGTTTTGGATCCTTAGATGCAATGTCACATCTTGTAATCTTGTTCCACATGTTGTACATTTCCCCCTTGGGGCATTTTATCTCTTCGGGGTTTTTGGTGATTTTGAGGATTTGGCGGATTTCTGAAATTGAGGCATTGTGCCAATTTTGGTGTAGGCGGAAACGGTAGGATTTTTCGTTCCCATCCGGTACGTCCAACTCGGACAAGGTAGCTAGGAACTCGTACGCGAAACTCTTATAGGTGTAATCCCAAGAGTCCGGTTCGAGATAAGCTTCTAGCCCAACTTTAGCTAGCATATCCCTTGTCAAGTCGAGCATTCCCAATGCACGGAGGGTGTTTGGGGAGAATAATTTTGTGGTTATAAGGGGTTGTTGTTGGGGTGTGATGAGTTTGTCCCAAATTGTTTTGTGTTGTGCACTGAACCTCTCATAGCCCATGAAAACCACCTCAACATCGGTGTCGGGCTCACTCACCGCGGCCCTCTTGTTCTTTCCCTTCCCAAACAATTTGGAGATTTTTGGAGCCATTTCCTGCAACAATTACAACAATACAATACTACAACAACAACAAACAAACACTCAAAACAGTTTTTCACTCAAACAAGCAATTCAACAAACACTTGGTGTGCAACAATCTCAACACCTCAAAAGTTTAGTGTTTGTAGAATTCATATGCCTTACTCAGAAAATTTTTCACCAATCCTAGCTAAACAAATAACAAGAGCAAGAAGAAACTCGAAAGAAGACTAATCAAGCCTAATTTTTGAGTAAAATTGATGAACAAAATGGAAAAAGTTAAGTATTAAGCTATACCTTCCCGATTCCACTAAAATTTAGCTCCTTGATGATTAGAATAAGCAAAGAACCCTTCATAACCCTTTAAAAATCCACTAAAAGCTCCTTAAAATCGAATTTGAAGAAGAATTTTCTAGGTTTCCTAAAGGAAAATTTCTGAGATTTTGAGTGATTTGAGTTGATTTGGAGGTATTTGAAAGTAGAATGAAGGTTATAATGAAGAATTTGATTAATTGTGATGAAGTTTTGTGAAGATTTGGTGAAGAAAGGTGAAGATTTGAGGGATTGGGGTTGATTTTTGGGGTTTTTTCGTGAAAAATGAAGATAGGAGTTTTGGCATTGGGGTTGATTTGGTGAAGAACTCGTGCTGCTATCAGGTCTCGGCGCTGGCAGCACCCAGGGACGCTGGCAGCATTTTCCACTGCCAGATTTCTTCAATTTTGCACTTAGCCAAATCTTGGCTAAGTCTTCCAAACACCACTAGACTTCAATTTTCACTCCAATGACCCTTAATAAATTTCAATATCAAAATTTTAACGAGTCTCGCACTTTTTACCTGTTAGTAACTTGAAAAATTTTGATTGATGCAAATTCTAATTACTTAAAACAACTCAACTATTAAAAATTAACAATGAAACTTAAATGAAATATTCACAAGAATAGAATATTTACACGGTTTGTCGTTTATTTAGAGTCGATGGCTCGACTTAGTGGCTCCAAGATTTTAATCTTCATACACGGGGTCTTCAAGTAAGACCTCTTCTTCCTCCTCCCGGTCACATCCCTTGAAATAATGCTTGAGACGGTGACCATTCACCTTGATTATTTTTCCGTCCCCAGGCCCTTCCACCTCAATTGCTCCATGATTAAACACCTTCTTGACGGTGTAAGGTCCAAACCATCTCGACCTCAACTTACCCGGGAAGAGTTTAAAACGATTTTGGAAAACAAGAACTTGATCCCCTTCTTTGAAAACCCGACGGTTTATCATACCGTCGTGCCATTTCCTTGTTTTCTCCTTGCAAATTGAGAAGTTCTCATATGCATCATGGCGAATTTCCTCAAGTTCTTGCAATTGTAGTTTTGGACCTATTTTATAGTTTTGATAATGACATATGCTTACTTGATAATGTGCTTTACTTGATATCTCATATGTGTTTAATTGTGTGCTTTAGTCTTATCATAGCTAACAACAATTATGAGAAGAAAGATCAAAGTTCTAAGAACTTTAGGCATAACTTTGACAAAGTATGTGAGACAAAGTTATAACAACTTCAGGAATAACTTTGAAAGTTTACATGGAAGTTATAGCTACTCAATCATAACTTTAAAGAAAAACGCTTCAAGCAAGATCTACCTCAAATAACACAAGACTCAAGATGGAGGGTCTTTGTGATCAAGATGAAGAGATGATCCGTATACTGAAGATCTTTGTGAAGATTAACTAGTATAGGTCGTCATTCGGTAACTATTCCATTCGAGTGATTTTAAGTTCAAAGTTATAGCTTTAGCCTATAACTTTGGATGATAAATGTTGATGCATGATTTTGGAAATAAAATGTTTTAAATGTTTTCAAAACTGAAAGAGTATTTTTATATTTATCAAAAGTTTTAATAGAGAATATATTTATGAGATTCTATTGGTTAGTAATACAACTTATGGGTTGTCATGCTATCTAGGATTTCTAATATATTCTATCTCAATTTGTTGTTAACCTAATAAGCCCACCTAGGGTTTGAACCACCTAGGGTTTCGTGTAAACCTAGGTTTGTGACTCCTAGGGTTGCGTGCCTCCTAGGGTTTCGTGTAGATGGAAGAATCCGGCCTCCATAGGCTTGTTTCCTTTGTTTACCTTAATCTAGGATTCTATTATATCTTTACAACAATATTTTGAGATATTAAAGATAAATATATTTCTATAAGATAAACCAAACAATTTTTTGAGATAAAGATATTTCTAAAAGATAAATAAATATTATTTTAAGATATTAAAGATAAATATATTTCTTAAATATTAAGCTAGGGTTTTAGATCTACTATGCTTCTATTACTATAAATACTCCTTCACATCTCAAGCTTGAAACACTTGAAATACACAAGCATCACACGACACGCATACTACTTGTGATAATTTTCCAAAATCGTTTTAAAGCAAACCTTTGAGCAAAATATTTATTATTTTTAGTGTTTGTTTTTCAAAAGAGTCGTGCATCAATCTTTGTCAATCGCTCGCGTGAAATACGTTATTGGATAATAGTACATCACATAATCTTACAATTCTTTAACGAGAATATGTGTGAGTTATATTGTACTTTCTTATTAACGTAAGATAGTATAGAGTATTTAGCGATACTCACCTTGAGTTATAATCGTAGTTGATTATACGAGTGGGTTGATAATTTTTGTAATCCGTAGAAAGGTACGAAGAATTATTAATCGAGAATAGTGAATGTAGGTTTCAACGTGTGAAACTGAACCACTTCAAAAATCTGTGTATAATACTCAATTCACCCCCCTCTTTCGTATTCGATCAATAGACTCTACATGTAGCTTCCGGTGCATACCGCTCTCATCATGGTTTTGGTTGAAGGATTTGATAGCCCAATAGGCTTTGTGCTCAACCTCCACGGGGAGGTGGCAAGCCTTGCCATATATGAGACGGAACTGTGACATGCCTATGGGGGTCTTAAATGCGGTTCTATATGCCCACAAAGCATCAACTAGCCTCTTGCTCCAATCCTTCCTATCCGGATTCACCGTCTTTTCAAGGATCCCTTTAATCTCACGGTTTGAGAGCTCGGCTTGGCCGTTTGTTTGTGGGTGATAGGCCGTAGAAATCTTATGGTTCACCCCATACTTTTTGAGAAGGCTTCCAATAAACTTATTGCAAAAGTGAGTACCTCTACCACTAATTATGGCCCTTGGGAAACCAAAGCGGGAAAATATGTTCTCTTGGATGAAGGTTGCTACCACTCTTGCATCATCGATGCGGGTGGGAATTGCTTCCACCCATTTGGACACATAATCCACCGCCAAAAGGATGTATAAGTACCCACAAGAGTTAGGAAAGGGGCCCATAAAATCGATTCCCCATACATCAAAGACCTCACAATAGAAAAGGGGTTGTTGTGGCATCTCGTTCCTTCTTGTCAAGTTCCCCATCCTTTGGAATCGGTCACTAGTCTTCACAAATTTATGAGCATCCTTGAAAAGGCTTGGCCAAAAGAAACCGCATTCAATCACTTTCCTTGCGGTTCTTTGTGGCCCAAAGTGTCCTCCACTTGCATAGTCATGACAATGATGTAGGATGGATAGAATATCACTCTCGAGTACGCATCTTCTTATAATTTGATCTTGGCAAAATTTCCACAAGTATGGGTCATCCCATATGTAGTACTTTGCATCGGACCTTACCGTGCTCCTTTGATGGAAAGAAAAATGGCTTGGAACCGCTTTATTACCAAATAGTTGACCATGGTAGCATTCCATGGCTTCTCCACTTGAATAGCATATAGGGACTCATGAGGGAGATCTCCTTCAACCTCATCAAGAGGGCATCATGGTCTTCCTTCAAGGTTTAGTCGGCTTAGATGATCCGCCACCACATTCTTCACCCCTTTCTTGTCCTTGATCTCTACATCGAATTCACTTAGGAGAAGAATCCACCTCAACAACCTGGTTTTGCATTCTTCTTTGCCACAAGATATCTAATGGCGGCATGATCGGTGTAGATGATCACCTTTGTGCCCAAGAGATAGGATCGAAATTTCTCTAGGGCATATATCACACCAAGGAACTCCTTCTCCGTTGTAGAGTAGTTCTTTTGGGCGTCATTCAAGAGTGTAGATGCATATTGAATCACATGGGGTCCCTTGTCACTCTTTTGACCCAAAACCACTCCCAATGCGTAGTCACTTGCATCGGTCATGATTTAAAATGGAAGGTCCCATTGAGGTACTTGAATAATTGGTGCGGAGATCAATCTCTCCTTCAAATCATCAAAAGCTTTCCTACAAGAGGCATCAAAGACAAACTCCGCTTCTTTGTGCAAAAGCTTACATAGGGGGTTAGCAATCTTTGAAAAGTCCTTAATAAATCTCCTGTAGAAACCGGCATGTCCGAGAAAAGACCTAATGTCTCGGGTGTTAGATGGATAAGGTAAGGTTTTGATAATGTCAACCTTAGCCTTATCCACCTCAACCCCCTTTTCCGACACTACATGTCCTAGAACGATGCCACTAGTCACCATGAAATGACATTTTTCGGAGTTTAAGATGAGATGGGACTCTTGGCATCGCTCTAAGACAAGGGCAAGGTGCTTTAGACATGCATCATAGGAGTCCCCATGGACGGTGAAATCGTCCATGAATACTTCTATGATCTTTTCTACAAAGTCGGAGAATATACTCAACATGCACCGTTGGAAGGTTCCCGGTGCATTACATAGACCAAATGGCATTCGGCGATAAGCAAATGTACCGAACGGACATGTGAATGTGGTCTTGACTTGGTCCTCGGGTGCGATTGGGATTTGAAAATATCCCGAGTACCCGTCAAGGAAACAATAGAAAGCTTTTTCCGCTAGTCTTTCTAACATTTGATCAATAAATGGTAGCGGGAAATGATCTTTCAAAGTAACCGCATTCAAGCGGCGGTAGTCAATACACACCCTCCAACCGGTTTTTGGTTGGGTGGAGACCAAGTCTCCTTGTGCGTTCTTAACTACCGTCACTCCTCCCTTTTTGGGCTCGACTTGAGTTGGTCTAACACAACGGGAGTCGGAAATAGGGAATATGATGCCCATTTGTAAAAGTGTAATTACCTCCTCTTGCACTACCTCCGCCATTGGTGGATTGAGCCTCCTTTGGGGTTGTCGGACCGGTTTGGCATCCACTTCAAGTCTTATCTTGTGCATGCAAGTCACCGGGCTTATTCCCTTGAGGTCCGCTATGCTCCACCCAAATGTATCTCTATGTTTGTGAAGCTATGCTACCAATTTGCTCTCTTGTTCCTCGTTGAGTGTGCTTGAGATGATAAGAGGTAGGGTGTGGTTGTCCCCTAAGAAGATATACTTTAGATGACTTGGAAGAGTCTTCAACTCGACCTTCGGGGGCTTCACAATAGAGGGAAAGGGCTTGTGTAGGGGTATGCTCAAAGCAAAGAGCTCGGATAAGTTCTCCAGACCAAAACGCTGCCAGTGCTGGGGGACGCTGGCGGCGTCGTGGGGCGCTGCCAGCGTTTTCCAATGGAGTCCCCTGTTTTTAGCCCCTCGATGTGTTGAGTTCTTCATAAGTGTCTAGTTTCTCTTCTTTCTCCAAGTCCTTGATATGTTCTTGCACATCAACCGACAACAAAAACCGCAAACCCTCTTCTTCCACATTGTTAGTTAGGGCCACCTCAAGTAACTCCCTATCACATAACTTGTACATTTGATGTACCAAAGGCTCGAAAATATCTAAGAAAAAACAAGATTGAACATCACTAGGGTATCTCATAGAGTCATAGATATTATAGGTCAATCTCTTTCCCTCGAACTCCATTGTCAAACATCCGTTTGACACATCAATATTGGTCTTAGAGATGTTCATGAATGGCCTACCAAGGAGAAGGGGAGTGGCACTTGAACTAGACTCCATGTCTAAAACATAGAAGTCCGCCGGGAAGACAAGGTTATCTACCTCTACTAGTACATCCTCTATCAAGCTTTTTGGATAGACACTAGACCTATCGGCTAATTGAATAACCACCCCGGTCTTAGACAAAGGTCCTAAGCCTAGGGTCTCATAGATGGATAGGGGCATGACGTTAATAGAGGCTCTAAGGTCTAACATGGCACGTTTGAAACTTTGCCCTCCAATGGTGCAAGGGATAGTGAACATGCCCGAGTCTCCACATTTCTTAGGATTTATCATAGGTGTACAAAGTTCTTTCAAGAACTCTGCATACCTAGGGACACTATTTAATAAATTAAGAAGATGAATGTTTACCTCACACTTCCGGAAAGTTTCATACAAGTCGGTCTCCTTGTCATACTTCCTTGTGCTTATCAAAGCACTAGGAAATGGGACTTCCGGTATGTATTCCTCTACCACATCATCATCAATAATGTCTTTACCCATCTTTGAAGTGCCTCCCTTGGGGTCATTGCTTCTGGATGTCCCTTCCCCATTCTTTGATAGTTCTCCATGACCAATTACTAACTCTCCTTGGTCTTCAATTTCCAAGGTCTCCATCTCAAGGTTCTTCATCTTATCTTTGCCTTTTCCAAGGGGGTGTA
This sequence comes from Heliosperma pusillum, assembly GCA_022085475.1. Lineage (NCBI taxonomy): Eukaryota > Viridiplantae > Streptophyta > Magnoliopsida > Caryophyllales > Caryophyllaceae > Heliosperma > Heliosperma pusillum. The sequence continues at coordinate 52,086 of JAIUZE010018484.1, forward strand.
CCTCTAACTCCTTGCCCCCCCTTAAGGTCATGGCACTAGCATTCTCCCTAGGTGGTGGGATGGTTTGAGATGGGAATCTTGTGAAGCTTGAGGCTTGAGATTTTGACATATTGGAGGCTATTTGGGATAGTTGGGTTTCCAAGTTGCTTACCCTAAGGTTGTTTGCCTCCCTATCCTTCCTTGCCTCTTCTCTATCTCTCCTTGCCTCCTCCCTATCTTTCTCTTGATTGGCAATGAGTGTTTGCAAAATATTACTGAAGTTCCCTTGCGAAGAAGAATTTCCTTGAATGGGGCCTTGGTTCGATTGTCTTTGAGCATTATTTTGAGATTGAGAGTTGCTTGGGAAATTTGAATTGTTGGGCCTTTGATTGTTGTAAATTCTTTGTGGGTTTTGTTGGAAATTGGAGTTCCGGTTTTGGGTGGGATTTTGGGCTCTCAAATGATTGAATTGACAGTTTTCAAAGCTTTTCGACTTATCCCCTTCCCATCCCAAAAGGACGCGGTTCCCCGCTTGGTTGTACACTCCCCCTCCACTTGGGTTCCTTGAATTGTAATTCCCATACCCCATAGCATTAACACTTCCCATAGTTGCTCCTTGTTGAATCATGATGTAGCATATGTTGGTGGCATGGTCACCTCCACAATATTAGCATTCAATTGGTTCGGGGTGTTGAGAGAATGAGTTACCTTTGTTAACAACCAAGTTTGACATCATACTTTTAATTTCACCCATTTCTTGCATGATCATGTGGTTTTGAGATGCATAAGGATTTTCCATGGAGGATACATTCCTAGAGCCCCCTCCCCTTTCACTCTTTCTTCCATAGCTTCTTGTGTTCATTGTCAATTTTTCGATAATATTGTTGGCCTCGGCCACATTAAGGGTGTCAATTCCACCTCCGGTGGCGGCAATGATCATTCTTTAGTCATTTTGGCACAACCCCTCATTGAAAGCCGTTAACAAATCATCTCCCGACATGCCATGGTATGGGCATCTTGCCACAAGACTCTTGAAACGCTCCCAATAATCATAAAGGGTCTCTCCCATTTCTTGTTCAATAGTAGTGATAAGTTTCTTGGAGTGATTGTGTATTGAATCCGGATAATACTTTTCAAGAAACCTTTTCTTCAAGCCCACCCACGTTGTAACGGAGTGAGCCGGGAGGCAAAAGAGCCATTCTTTCGCGGCATCTTGAAGAGAAAAAGGGAATGCCCTTAACTTGAATTGATCCTCGGTCACCCCTTGGGGAATAGCACCTTGGAAAATCATGTGAAACTCGGATAAGTGTCTATTAGGGTCGTTCCCCACCATGCGATGGAATTTAGGTAAGTTGTGGACGAAGAAACCTTTGAGCTCAAAGTTCACATCCCCCATGGGAGGATATGCAATACAAAGGGGTTGCTCCTCATAATTCCTTGCATGAATCTCACCGATTGTCCTATTATCCTCCGCCATATTAGGTGGGTAAAGGACGTTCAATGGGATGGTATCCTAGGTGGTGACTCAAACTTTTCTTCCGGGTGTTCTTGAAAAATATTATTTTCCACTTCCTCTTCAGTAGGTTCCCTCCAAAAAGGTCTCCTATAAAGAGGATTTGAAAATAACCAATTTGATATGCTACTTGAAGATGGATCAATATCTTGGTCACCAATTCTCTCTTGTGACCTAGGCATAAACTCTAACACAACTCAACAACACAAATTAGTAACTTCAATAAGGTAGGCTAAGGAAACAAGAATAGCAACCCAAGAGCATATCACACAAAGTAACTAATAAGCTAAAAAAAAATTTGAAAAACAATCTAAACAAGTTATGACACTAACAAGAGTTTCAATTTAATTTTTAGCTAAATTGCCTTCCCCAGCAACGGCGCCAAATTTGACGATGCTAATTTCACGTGTCGTTAATTCCGCTAATTAGCTATGGTCAAATAACAATTTATATCTCCTAAACAAACACAAACTATCTTAAATAAAGGTAGTAAATGGTAAGAATAGGGTCGAACCCAAGAGAAGGCTGGATTAACTAAATTAACTAATCTAGACACTTGCTAAAAACCATTTAACAAAACTAATTACTAACTTATTACTCTAATCACTAATTAAGACACAAACTTAATTTAATTACAAACTATGATATTAACAATGACAAAAACATGTAGGATAAGACATATGGAGAAAGTTTGATTTGAGAAATTGATTAACAAGTCTAAAATAACCAACAAGTACTTAAGATTCAAATATTCAAATATAAAGAAACTAACTTAGTGTAATTTTCCTAAGATCCCAACAATTTTCAAAGTAAAGACTCTTCCTTTCCTCTCTTCTCTAGTTATCTAATACAAGTTTCTAAGAAATTAGTCAACAAATATTAACTCAACCAAGGATGACCCTTTATAACCCAATTTACACCCACTAAAACATGAGCCCAAATCAAAGATGCAAGCTTTATGAACAAAACCAAAGAAACAAGCTAGAATCATGTAATAAAACACTAAACCTTGCTCTAACCACACAATAAACCAAATTCCACTCAAAAGATTCCAACTTTAAACCAAATTTGCAATCTTTCAAGGTTGTGGTTGCTGCAACAATATCAAGACAAATTAACCAAAATTATATAGACAAAGCACTACTTAAACAAAGAACTTGCTAATATGGTTAGTCTGAACAATAATTCATTCAACAATGGGAAATAAACATGAGAAAATGGTATTAACTAAAGAAGAAGAGGTTCAAAGATTCTTACAATGCTAAAAGAGGAAAACTTGTTCCAATTACACTAAGAAATAGAAGATTAGCTAACCATAATCTTGAATTACAACCCAAATAATAATGTTCAACTCAAAGTTACAAGCCAAAATGAAGAACCAAAAATGAGAGAATTCCAATGTGTGTTGTGCTTTGTTGTGGAATGTTATGGAATTGTATGGAATTGAATCTCTCTCTAAAATCTGGTTCTTTTATACCCTTGGTTCAGAAACCTAGGGCCTTCGAGAAATGGGCCTCAAAATGACAAGACGGAAAATGAAGAAACACGTGTCTCAAGCTAGGACGCTGGCAACGTCGTGGGAGGTTGGCAGCGCCGTGGGACGCTGGCAGCGTTTTACACTGCCAGTTTTTACTCTTTGTTGTTCGCCTTGACTTTCGTTAACCCCTTTGAATGCTAGTCTTGCCTTGACTTCCGTTGTCCCTTTGGACTTGCTTTTCTTGCATTGATAATTTGCTCCTAGCCCACTCCAATTGTCGGGTTTGGTCTCGGGTCTCGGATTTTGACTTTGACTTTAGTTGACTTCCGGGCGTGACTCTAAAACTTGACTTAAAATTACCAAATAACAACATAACTACAAGAACTAAGGTTAACATAAAACGATGCTAACGACTCGTATAAAGTACATTAAATAGACCTAATAAACACTACTAAACACGACACATTTTATTGTTGTCAGAACCTCTATTTGATGTAATTCATATTGAAAACAAACCGCTTAACTTTAAGTCCAGTTGGGGATATCATACTTGTTTGTTTTTACCAGCTTCTCCTTATCATTCTCCCCCTAAGGTGGTAAAAACTATCACCAAATGTATAGTCTAATTATTTATCATAACCACCTTAGATCTCAATTTCTCATATCATCGATGAGAATTTATGTGTGCATTTTTGTACAATAACAAAATATTTCGGAGAGTAACATATAATGCAGTTGGATTTTAATGTGCTGAATCACAATGCCTAATTTAGGAGATCAACGATTTTATATAAGAATCAAAATGTGATTTCTGATCACAAGAACTACTCAGAAACATCATTATGTGGCTACAAGCCATACAATAGAGTGTCAATCCATATACAAACATTTCGGTTCTTTATTAAACTTCTGAGTAATGTTTATATCTCCAATATCAAATATACTCAATCTCACTATAGTGTTTTTTCTTTAATGATATTTCTACATGAGAGAGTTTCAGCACTTATCTTTTCTCTAGGATAAACTCCAGGTTTATCAAAACGGGTATAATAAGAACCCGGATGGCCTCAATCGTCACATCTTAACAATTTAATGTCAACTTTTTTTTTTAGTTTGACGTCCACAATTTATGACGCTATTTTATAAGCACTTGGTTGTGTATAAATAATTTCCGAATAATTAATATATCACACGCCACTTTAATTTCTAGTTGGCTATTCATCTTGCTAAACTTCTGGTTAGTAATGTCATATCACGTGCCAAATTTATAGTTGACTATAATTACAGTGCTAAACTTCCAGTTAGCAACATTTAAACATACGACTTCAAATTAAGTCTGTTGTATCTAGCCAGATAAAAATAGATGTGACATAAGACACTAACTTGTGTCTTATTTATATTGGCAAGACTAAACATGTAACACAATATTCTTTCAGGGAATATAATACATTGCTTTTTCTTGTAGTATGGACACAAACCATACATCAAAATGATTCTTTATAGGAATACAAATCATAACTGATTCTTTGAATAATCTCAGTTAAACTCAATTAATAATTCATCGATCCCTTCAGAGGAAGTCGTGAATTCAATGAATTACTTCATAATATTAAATAACTTGATCACATGTCACTTGTATACGAGATACCACACATAGTATTTTAAGCTATTTATACGATAATGTGTCTACATGACTACATTATTTGTATGAATGATAAATATATTTCATACTCAAAACTATATATTTCATTCACTTCTCATTCACTTCAGAGAATGATTTTGAATTGATTGGATATGATTATTAACTCTTAAGAGTATATCATCTTGCAAATATTCATGTATATCCCGAGTTCATTTTTAATTATGATGCTCAAATAATACTCACTATATGAAATGTGAGAATTGATCAACACTGTGAACTTCAGGTCACAGTTTCAGTATCCGTAAACATTATAAGTATTTGTAAACACTATGAACTTCTGGTCATAGTTTTAATATTTTTTAAACAATATGAACTTCAGGCCATAAAATAAACATCAATCAACTCGTATATGAATTTCATTTTTCTTTACTCATAGATATATTAGTCCAACATGAACTTTCATGAAATATTTTCCTTCACTGTTCGAATTTGGCTAAATAAAGGAATAATATTAAGCCTAATATTTCGGCCACATTATTAGGCAAATATTAAGCCTAATATTAAGCCTAATATTAAGCCTAATATTTCGGCCTGAACTGAGCTTATATGAATTTCATTTTTCTTTACCCATATGTTGTTAAACTCAAGTAACATATCTATGAAATGTACAGAAATTGTACGGAAATAAATGGAACTTGTGTTTTGATCAAAATAATCATCATAGTTCATTAATTCGGATTGTGTATATATGCAAACAGGATTATAATCATTGTGATCCTTTATAAATTATATTCTTTGATTAATTTTATTAGCTATTGGGCAGTTACATATTACGACACATAATTAAGTTTAAAACCCAAACTTACTAAATCACTTAAACCATATGAATCATAATGATTAATGAACTAAGTAAATAACTAAGTATACATGGAACTATGGAAGACAATCACCACATAGAAGCAAATCGATTAAACAATAAGAATCATAATCAATAAGTTTGGTAAGGGATATGACCGCAAAATTTTGTTTTTTTGTTCGTATTAGCAGGTTTGCAGCAATTAAGGAGTATCCCATAGTTCATAGTTAGAACAATGTTTCGTTAAATAACAGTTACCGTACGGACAGGTAAACATAAATTAAATATAAACAAAATACTGATGCAAAAGTTGACAGAAGCAATCGAGAAATCAGTGTTACAAAATTAAGGTCAACTAGATATCATGTTTTGATTTTCAACGTGGCAATATGAAAATTGTTTCATAAGCATGTGGCAATTTAATAATATACTTTGTATGCAATAATTGTTTGATTAATTCTTAGTCCTTAGTTCGTAGATTCATAGGTTATCACGAGTAGTAAATCAGTATACATACCTTAAGTAAATAATAGAATAAGATCTAATATGAAACTCCATATTATCATATTTGAATAATAATTATTTACCCAATTGGTTAGGCTCGTGCTGATAACGTGTTGTGAAACAAAGGGAGAGATAATTATAGAGAGAAGGTGGAGAGAAAGTAAGGGAGACAGATCTGTTTTATTATTCCATTATAAGGGGTATATATACACATACAATAGGGATAGAGTTTCCATAAGATAATATATTCTAGTATCCTATATGATATGGACATCCATATAATAATAATATTTCATAACAAATATCAAATTATTAATTATTGAAATTCAATGTTCATACTTAAATAAGACAAAAAAATTATAGTAGAGCTGATTTTTACCATAAGGTAAACTTGTCGGGCTACTATGCACCTATTGATAGTTGTGAGGGTGATTTGCACATATCGCTTTTTAAATGCTTCCAAAATAAATACAGGGTGAAAGGAATATAATTGAGCTTTTTAAATGCTTCCAAAATAAATACAGGGTGAAAGGAATATAATTGAGTAAATAGACGATAAGAGAGTATTATGCATTTATCTCACTCGTGCTAAATTATATACATTCATATGATGAGATTTATACAAATGATTACATTTTTAATGAACTCATCCTAAATCAGACCTCTCCCTTTCGTATTGCAAAGGATTTTTAACCACCATGCTACTTTGAATCCACTAATAATGTGGAGTTTTAGAGTTTCTGAAAACTAATTAACCAGGGAATGTTTAATAAGTACTATTAATTACCAGTTAATATATCTTCCAAACAATAAATTTCATGCTCGTTATAAATAGGTCAATTAGTGGCCACCAAAACTTGTCATTGTGCTTTTCTTTACCCAAAACTAATACTCCGTATGAAGATATAGAAACTCAAAGGAAGATACACTTGGCCAAATTAACATTCTAGCACAATTTTACCCATGTAACTCACTAACCAAAAATGGTTGAAGAAGTACTCATGGATGGACTCAAATTCAAGTAGCATCAAAACTTGTCATTGTGCTTTTCTTTACCCAAAAATTCAATTACATAATAATGGTATACACGTACACGATAAATTTCCGTATAATATAAATCCCAGTAAGGTGTTATTATGGGTAACTACATACTAATTAATATCCTAGATTTTCATTAATTTCAGTTTAATGAGTTGAAATGTAGCGTGCTTTCTATTTGGATTGCAGTCATGTAAAAAACTTTTCATCACATAAACAAATTCATGTTAAGTAGGATATTTGTAAATTATGGGAAACTCAAAACCAAATAATGGGTAAGCGTCAATGTAAATTAAACATGTCGTAGTTATAAAACATCTTAATTAATCTTCGATATTGTCCATAAAATCAATTGTTTACATCTTTATGATAACATCATAATTATGCAAAATAAAAAAGAATTGAAAAAACATAATATAGAAGATTAGAGGGTAAATAGTTAAATAAGTCACGGAGAGGCAAAACGCTTTCTTTATTCAATTTACACCCAAGATAGTAGAAGATAGAAGGATAAATTTTCTTCCATCATAGAATTTTATGAAAATTTGATGGCTTGAGAACCATGTAGACGCGAGAGAAAGGAAGAGTGTGCCATAAATCGAAGTATCGCAATGAAGTTGAGAGTGTGTGAGAATTTTAAGAACACAATCAATCTTAGTGGACTAGGAAGAAAATATTAAAAGGAAAATAGGGAATGATAGCCAAAAAAAGAAATTGTAGGATTAATTTAGATTTTCAGGTCTAGTAATCTTCTAAACAAATTTACCCAACGTGTAGAACATTCAAAGTAAGCCTATCTTTTGACTATCTTCTTCTTCTTATAGTCAGAGGCCAATCAGTTTGTCAAGTTAGAGTTGTTTTGTCATACTCAAAACCTTATTACCAAGGATTTTAACATGCAAATAAAAATCAGAGTAGAACAATTTAAACATTCTCCTTCCACCAAAATTATGCATAAAATGTGTGTGATGATGTGATACACGGATTCGCGACAATGTGTCAGGCTGTGGTGTAAGGAACCACATTCAAACACGCTTGAAAAGGGACAAACGTAGAAATACGCATTTGTGGAGTCGCCACCAACTTTTGTGGGAACTTGGAACCGTTCGAATACCTCATGCCATGTCAAGACATAAAGCAATGACATGAACACTAAGAATTCGTTACCCTTACCATTCTATGTCTAGCATGACTCTCGTGGATGCCAATGAACATGAATGTTCACAGAGATCTGGAGTAAGGCGTGAGGGTACGTATTAGGAGATTCTTTATCGAACACCTAATCCCGCTCGCCTCGATAGCGACCTCTACTAATGATTGGGGAAACTCTTCTGTAATTGATATGTTGTCGGTTATATGCATGCTACGCAACATCCACGTTTTAACCCTAGCATGTGAGCTTAGACTATGTCGGTGAAAATGTAGTTTAGCAATCAATTATGTCGAAATAGAAATTAGATTGATTACATGTGAGAAGACAATTAAATCATGCAATCGTTGCAATAATTAATGACTATATAAAATTAATAAAGAATTATAAAGATTAGCAGTGATATTAGGGTTAATAGTTGATTAAATACGTAATTAAGCTACGTCGAAACGACAAAGAAAGATCAGAGGCAGAATCCAACCCAGAACTGGCGCAGCACCTGATGCGTCCTCTGGAAGAGGCGCCTCACCTGGTGCGTCTGTTCTAGAGGTGGGTTATGGCTGTGAAGCCAAAATCGTGATTAGTTAGTGTTCAATAGTGATTTTACGGTTTATTAACGATTTATAAGTCGAATAAAGATGATTTAATAGATTAATTTGCACTAAATTATATGATCAAAGACGAATTCAAAGACTAAATATGAACAGATCTAACCTCCAAAGACACGATATTGATCTAAAGATGACAAAAACCCGCTCATATTGAACTATTAGGGATAAAAAAATGAATTATCTAAATATAAAAAAATGTGATTTAAATAAGACTATTAAAAAAGATTTGGAAAATGTTTGACATAAATCCGACACGAATCTTACATGATTAAAATAAAGTAAAAAATAAAATACAAAAGATGGGATTATTACACCCTCAAACTTACATGTTTTAATAAAACAAGATTAACTAAGTTGCGTTGTAGTGATAGCTCGACACGAATGTAAAGAAAGTTACCTCGTTAGAGGATTGAAAATCGATTGAATGATAAATTGATTAAGAGTAGTGGTCAAATTGGCCGGTCATGCAAAACGAAACAGGTACCCAGAAGGATATGAGCTTACGTGGTTGATTGATCAAGCACGTAAATGTCAAAATGCTTAGAGCAAGGTCTAGAATGCAAAGAGAGAAGAGAAGGGCGGACAGTCGCATGCCTTAATAGTGAGAAGCTCTTCTTTTATAGGGAAAAAGAGTAAGAGGTTTTGGAATAACTCGAACTAGGAAAGAAATCAAGAAAATATTCCGTAAACAGGAAAATTGAATTGGGGAAGAGGCGCAGCACCTGCTGCGTTATTTCCCAAGAAGTATCCTACTTTGAAAGAAAGATTTCCGCGTTTTCTTTATGGAATTGCGGTTGATTTCGAATTCTTTTTAAATAAAATACGGATATATTTTACCAAAAGAGATAAGTTTTGAAATATTAAAATATCCGGAATATTCTCGAGCGTTCAGACTCGGTTTTTAAAAGACGGTTCATAGAAAATGAAGCGGTTTTTGGCTCGGACTCC